>ML346600.1:0-39334 GCA_005239505.1 Nicotiana paniculata | reverse complement strand
ATCCATATATATATATATACATATATATATCGCATCTCAGTTATGCTTGAGTTTTGTAGCATACGGCTTTATCAGTATCTCCAGGATGGTATGATGCACTAAGCGTGCTTATGATTGATACTCAGTAATTTGTAATAGTGAGCAAATCAGCTACGTGTATTTTTTTTTTATGTAAATTTTATGTGTGGATCGAGTGGCACGTCGCCACGGGTATGTTATTTGGATCAGGTTGCACACCGCAACAGTGTGATGATGAGTAAGGTTACTATATTTATTTTTCTTATGTTCTACTTCCTATTTTCTGAGAAAAGATTATATTAGTTACGTGATTTGAATAGTCCCTTCCTGAGTCGTTTCTTATTATCATGATCGAGTTATGGCCTATTGGCGCGATGTGGTATCATGTGAGGCTATTGGTCATGTTGGGGTGATTTGTTGTCTGATCAGTTCATACTGGGTGAGACGAGATTATCGGATCAGGGATCAGTGCGATAAGGTTATGTGAAATGTATATTAAAGAACAAATACCATTATTCAGGTTCATAATGAGGTGATGATTCTAGTCAAGATAAGATACTCAATAATTTGTTAACTTTGCAGTTGGGTATGAATTTCTACACAGCTCCTCAGTTGTGGTGGTATCGTCAGCATTATAGCAGGATGTTCGTATATATATATATATCATGAGGTGCATTGGGAGCATCAAATTCATGGAATTTTGGGCTATTAAGGTTCAGGGAACGTCATTGTGGTTAGATGATGAATTTTGTGGTGCATGGTGCTAATTCAGCAAAGGTATGCAGTCATATTCTGGTATATCGTATGGTAGTTGATACAGTGTTTATATATTGGAACTAGGTCTGGCAGAGAAATTTCAAGTGTTGGAACTGGATTCTGAGCTTATTATATGGATAAAATAAGAAATCTTCAGATTTGATCAAGCTAATGTACTCAACTGGGTTGTGGTAGCACGGGCAGGTGCTCGGGGTGTTAAACAGTGATTTCAGATAACTCCAGAATAGTTCTTAGCACGTTCGAGGACGAACGTCTGTTTATGTCAGGGAGAATGTAACGACCTGACCGATCGTTTTGAGCTCTAGCGCATCGTTCGGTGATTTGAAGTCGTGAGCAGCTCCATTTCAGGTATTATGACTTGTAGGTGTGGTCGAAATTTAATTTCGGGAAGTTTAGAGTTAATTTGGAAAGAAAATTCTCATTTCGGAAGCCTTAAGTTGGAGAAATTGACTAAGATTGGAATTTTGAGTAAACGACCTAAGAATCGGGATTTGAAAGTTCCTGCAGGATCGTACGATGATTTCGGACTTGGGCGTATGTCCGGATCGGGTTTTGGATAACCTGCGAGCGTTTCGGCGTATATTATGGAAGATGGCATTTTGGAAGAATTTCATCAATTTGGGTTGTCAGGCATTTCAGAGTCTTTGATGTCCGTTTGGGATTCCGAGCCTGGGAATAGCTTCGTATGGTGATTCTGGAGTTGGGAGCGCGATCGGAAGTGAATTCGGATGCTCGTAGGTCATTTTGAAGTCATTTGGCTAAAGATAGAAATTTGAAGATTTGTGAGAAATCCGACCGGAAGTAGAAATTTTGATATAAAGGTCGAAATGCGATTCTGGAAGTTGGAACAGGTCCGTAATGTTGAATATGACTTGTGTGCAAAATTTGATGTCAATCGGACGTTATTTGATAGGTTTCAGCATCGAATGTGAAAGTTTGAAAGTTCTAAGTTCATTAAACTTGAATCGGGCTGCGATTCGTGATTTTGATGTTGTTTGAGGTTATTTCAAGGCTTGACTAAGTTCAACTGAGGTATTGGGACTGATTGGTAGTTTTGGTTGAGGTCCCGGGGGCCTCGGGTGTGTTTCGGATGCTCAACGGGTCGATTCTTGCCTTGTGAGGATTGCTGGTTTTCTGGTGTGAGTGCAACAGGTTTTTACTCTATGCGATCACGTGAGAGGGTATGCGATATCATAGAAGTATTTGTGAGGCTGCTGATTATTGGCTTGTGCGATCGCAGGTAGGTGTATGCGTCGCATAGTAGAGGAAATGTGGGGGGTTCTGTTTTGGCCTATGTGAACGCAGGGGGGAGTTGCGATCGCGAAGAAGGAATTTTGGAGGGAGCTGGGAATGGCCTGTGCGATCGCGTGGTGTAGAGTGCGATGGCATAAGGCAGAGTTTGGGGCAGCCTGGTTTCGCCAATGCGATCACAGTGGACTTCATGCGATCGCATAGAGGGGCAGTGTTGCACAGTGTTATGTTTTAAACGGGTTTTGGCCATTTCTTCTCATTTCTTCTTTGGTTTGGTCGACTTTGAGGAGCTTCAAGAGTGGGTTTTCGTCAAGCATCACTAGGTAAGTAATTCCTTCATGTTTTTAAGATTAATACAATTGTATGCATGGATTAAACATGAAAGATTGTGAAAAAATTGGGAAATTTTGAAGAAAACCTAGAAAATGGTAATTTGGATTTTTAGCCACGAATTTGAGCATGGAATTTAGAGTAAATTGTATATTTGAACTAGTAAATCTATGGGTAGAATTTATCTTCGAGAAATTTCGGATTCCGGGCAAGTGGGCCCGAGGGCATTTTGGTCATTTCACTGAGCGGAGTTGGGAAATTATATAGTTTAGATTTGTTGCAAATATTAGAGTATATTTTCATTGCTTTGTCGTTGCTTGGATAGTTTCGAAGCGTTGTGCAACGATTTGAGTCATCGAAAGGGCTCGGAGGTCGGTTATGAAATTTCAGAGCGAGGTAAGTCTCCTTTCTAACTTTGTGAGGGGGAATTGTTCCCATAGGTAAACTAAATGAATACATGCTATTATTTGTTGGGGCTACATACGCACGAGGTGACGGGAGTCCGTGCGTAGCTACTATTATGTCATGTCGGGGTAGTCTAGGACCCACTAGCATGCTTTACTTGTTGTACTTGTGACCTTGTCATTAAAATATCATGTGATGCTTTCAATTAGTATCTAAATCTCTGAGAATGATAGAGTTTACTTTTCTTAATCACCTAGAAGGAGAATTGATTCTTTCCTTGATAATTGTGTTTCGGATAAATCTATAGAGTTTGGAACCCTGTCGAAATTGGCAAGTAAATCTCCAGAAAGGTTTTAAATACTATTCTCATGTTTATTAAAAAGAAAATTTTATCACTTCATTGAACAACTAATTTTCCTGATAAAAATGTGGTTTATTGGTGTGAATATGTGTAACTTTGGGTGTCTGAGTCGCATGTATGATTCGCGAGCAGGATAACCCTGTATTTATGTATATTTATGTGGGGACCCGAGTCGCAGGTATGATTCGCGAGCGGGGTAGCCCTAGTATTATGTTAACTGCGTCGCATGTTCGATTTGCGAGCGGGGCAGATAGATGCATCTATGGTTCGAGCCGTTCGACCCTTGGCAGTGCACCGTTTATTATTGTTGGTCCGCGCCGTTCGACCCTCGGCATTGCTTGCGCAGGATATTTACTGCGTATTTGCTGTGATTTTGCCTGATTACTGGCCTGAAATTTTAAGTTGTCAACTGAAATGACAGAGATTTAAAGTTATTAAAGATTTTTGGAAGAAGTTGTTCCTTCCGGTTGATTATTTGTTATTTGATCAAATCACCCATGTTGATTAATTGATATTAATATCATGAAGATTTAAAGTGTTAAATGTGGAAAGAGTTGATATTATGTATTCCCGATTTTAATAAATTGCCTATGATAATCATGCTTAGCGTCATACTTGAATATACTAAATTGACATTTAGCAAGTGTCTAATTTGACCTCTCGTCACTACCTCTCTGAGGTTAGGTGACGACTTACTGAGTATACGTTGTTTTTGTACTCATGCTGCACTTGCTGTGCATTTTATTGCACAGGTACCTTCATAGCGATGTGGCGAATTTGGAGACTTAGGCGAGCTGCATCATCTGGAGACGATCCGCAGCTGTCGGAGTCCCCCTCATACTGTATTACATTATTTTAATTTCCTTGTCCACTTGTATTTTTGACAAGCTTTGTAGAAATTGTAAAATTTTTAGAAATTGCTCATGTACTTGTGACACCGGGTTCTGGGATGTGTTGGGATATATTTGCTAAAATAGGACTATTTAAACCATTGTATTTACTTAACGGATTTTATATAGTTACTATGAAATAAAGTGAAAGGTAATGTTTTTCATAAATGCTAAAACAGAAAATTATTTCAATTAATTAATGATTTGCTTGCCTGACCATGATGCCCGGCGCCATCATGACCTTATGAATTTTGGGTCGTGACAGTTGATATTAGTAAAGCTGAAATTTGTTATGGTAGTATTAGTAATACTGAGATTATTTCTTATTCACTTCTTGCTTTGACATATTAAAGCGTTACATAAATTTCTTAAAATATTAGTTGCTTACAAAAATATCTTCTACATTCTTTACTTTGCACACTTTATTTGATGGGTAATTATGTCTTTAATCATGCCTATGCAAGTATTAAAAATTCTTGCATTACTAATACTATAGTTTGCTATGTATTAGTTATACATATGATAATACCAAATAGGGTAACTAATACATTAGTTATACATAGGTTGAATAAATATACCAAACAAGGGCTTAATAATGCACAAAGTTAATATTTACATTACTTTTTTTAATATCTCCTACCAAACGACGCCTAAGTGTGTTAGATTACTGCACGTTAAAAATGTTATTTAACTTGCTATTTTTGAAGAATTTCAAAAGTAATGTTATTTATATCAATAATTTTTGGAAAAAGATCTTAAGTGTATTTTTTTTTTAAATGTTATAGTATAAATAACACTATGTTAAAATTGCGTTTTAGTAAAGATGCGAACAACATTAAATATGTTATGAAACAATAAAAGAATAAGAAGAGTATTGCAGAAAAAGAGAGAGAATTTTTATTGATTTGGGATAAATTATTAGTAATCCGGAACTTATTAGTAAAGAATTCATCATTTCTGTTAATGTCCGATTTTTTCTTTCCGCGATTCCGTTGGAATGAGGTGTGTAAGGTGCAGTAGTTTGATGGATAATTCCATATTCCGAACATATTTCTGCAAACGGAGATTCATATTCTCCAACTCTATCACTTCTAATCATTGTGATCTTTTTATTCAATTGATTCTCTACTTCATTCTTGTATTGCTTAAATGCTTCAATTGCTTCATCCTTACTATTAACCAAATAAACATAACAATATCGAGTGCAGTCGTCAATAAAAATAATAAAATACTTTTTTCTACCTCGAGATGATGTCGACTTCATATCGCAAATGTCAGTATGAATTAAGTCTAAAGGATTTGAATTCCTTTCAACAGACTTATAAGGATGTTTTATAAACTTAGATTCAACACATATTTGACATTTCGATTTATTACACTCGAATTTAGGCAATACTTCTAAATTAATTAACTTCCGCAAGGTTTTATAATTGACATGTCCTAAACGAATATGCCATAAATCATTTGACTCCAACAAATAAGAAGAAGATGAAATTTTATTCATACTATCAACAATCATTACATTGAGTTTGAAAAGGCCCTCCGTGAGTTAGCCTTTTCCAACATACATTTCATTCTTGCTCACAACAACTTTATCAGAAACAAATACACATTTGAATCCATTCTTCACAAGTAAAGAAGTAGAAACTAAATTCTTCCTAATAGTAGGAACATGAAGAACGTTGTTGAGCGTTAACACCTTGCCGGAAGTCATCTTTAAGAATATCTTCCCATAACCTTCAATCTTGGCTGTTGAATTATTTTCCATGGAAATCTCTTCTTCGGGACCAACAATAGAGTAAGTCGCAAATGCTTCTTTGACAGCACAAACATGTCGAGTGGCTCCAGAGTCAATCCACCACTCTTTCGGATTTCCAACTAAGTTGCATTCCGAAAGCATTGCAGAAAGATCATCAATGCCATCATTCTTCTCCACTATATTGGCCTGTCCCTTCTTCTTATCCTTTTTCGGGAGACGACAATCAGGGGCTTTGTGACCAACTCTTCCACTGTTGTGGCAGTTTCCCTTGAATTTCTTTTTGTTCTGCTCTTTAGTCTGTCTAGAAGATCTCTTCCTCTTCTTATTTTTTTTTGGAGCAGTTTCCTCAACGATATTAGCTCCCATGATCGTTGAATTTCCACGAGACTTCTTCTCGGCTGTTTTGTTGTCTTCCTCAATCTTGAGACGAATCATAAGATCTTCCAACTTCATTTCTTTGCGCTTGTGCTTAAGATAGTTCTTGAAATCTCTCCATGAAGGAGGCAACTTTTCAATCATTGCAGCCACTTGAAATGCTTCATTCACGACCATACCTTCAGCAATAAGGTCGTGAAAAATAAGTTGAAGCTCCTGAACTTGGGTTCCCACAGTTTTGCTCTCTATCATTTTATAGTCTAGAAACTTGGCAACCACAAATTTCTTCAAGCATGCATCTTCCGCCTTGTACTTCTTCTCAAGTGCATCCCATAATTCTTTCGAAGTATTCATCGCACTGTACACATTGTACAAGTCATCCTCTAAAGTGCTTAGGATATAGCCTTTGCAAAAAAAATCTGCCTGCTTCCATGCTTCAACAATCATGAACTTCTCGTTATCCAGCATGTCCGCAGCAGGCACTGGAGGTTCTTCACTAGTGAATTTCTGCATACCAAGTGTGGTAAGCTAGAAGAACACTCTTTGCTGCCATCCTTTGAAGTTGGCTCCAGAAAATTTCCCCGATTTTTCTGCCGGTGGAACAACAGTCCGGCTTGAGAGGCTATCGTCGTTGCCGCAACAGTCGCAGAAGAATTTCCATTATCAATTGCCATTTCTCACTGACTACAACAGAAGAGTTCAATCAATGGAAAAACCAGAACAATAAACAATACTGTAATCAACAATAAACAGTATGTTAATAAATAAAAACCGAAGTTTTTATATACTGTTTCACAGAAAACAATGGGGTTTTATGTTCTTCAAATCGTTTTCTGAATTTCAAAACTCTGATAAAGTTTTTATATCTTCAAATCAGAATAATAAAATTCAGAAGGAGTAGAAAACACACAGGTTTTAATCTCCACAAACAGAATACAGAAAAAAAATAGTAATTTCCATAAGATTGTTAGTAATCTGTATTGCTGTAAAATAAAACAATAAATTTTCTGAAAATACAAAAATAGTGAGAAACCTCACTAGCTCGAGCTCTAGTGCGGGCTTACGCGGCCGCGCTAGTGGAATTTACCAGGGACAGTGAGAAACCTGACTAGCGCGACCACTAGCGCGTGCTGAGCGCGGGCGCGCTAATCCAGGCGTCCTCAACTTCTCTTCTGGAAAACATAATATAAGAATAAACCGAGCCCACTGAATACACAGTGTGTCCTTAAGGAAATTATTCCCCTCAAGTACCCGAGGTTTTGGAATATATCCTCCCAGGATAGAACGATTTAACTCACCTGCATATCGGTACCCAAAACTCCGGTGATCGGCGAACCACTTGATGGTCGTAAAACACACTGGAATATTTTTGTGCAGAAGAAGAAGAATAAGAAGATCAAAAAATTTAGTAAGTAAATATTCTGTGATTCAAGGCATATTTATAGCCAATTTCGTACTGTTTCTGAAAAGGTTTTGCAACCTTTCAGAAAGCCATAACTGTTGGAACAGGTGCGAAGATCGCGGGGAAATTAAAAACGGATTTAAAATAATTCGAAAAAGAAAACGGACCGGACCTTTGTCTAAAAAGATTAATCAATCAATCGATCTTTGACCAAATCCGAATCTGAATCCGAAGCCGAGCGAGCGACGACGACGACAGCGCGAGGCTTGCCTTCTTATCAACTCTTTAAGAGCTAGAAGAAGAGTTTCTCTATATATACACATAGATTTTCTTTCCTTCTTCCAATAAGGGACAAATTGCAATAATTCAAAATTCACTTCCCTCCATTTCTTTTCCCACCATTTTCCATTCACTCTCTTTAAGTTATACCAAGCTTAAAATTAAGCTACACTAAGCTTAAAGACCAACAACATTCACCATAAATAAATACTATTTATTACACTCCCCCTTGAGTGTCTATTCAACAGATAACGTGCCTCGTTAAAACCTTAACTAAAACAAAACCCAGTGAAAAAAAAATTCTAGAAAAGGAAAAAGAGTACACATATCTAACAATACGCCTTTTGGTTGCCTCGTTAAAAATCTTGCAAGGAAAACCCAGTGGGACAAAACCTTGTAAGGGAAAAAGGGTGCAACGCGCATTAACTTCCCCTAATGAGAGCATCAATTCACATCCTTGAGCCTTCGCATCCCAATCTTGTACACTAGCTTCTTGAATAAAAAATCTGAAAATTATGCTCGAAATTAAATTATTGAGCAAGTTACCTCGCAAACACCAGGTTGCGGGTTAATAATAATAGCACATGTAACCATCTCATACATGCATCTTATGCGGTATACATGGCAGGTGAATGAGCCCAGATTTACCTTTGATATTTCCAACATTCATGGGATTCAATCTCAATTCTTAGTTGGTCTATTAATTAATGAGAACAATCAACATAAGAGAATTCGTATAGAACTTTCTAGTTCTTTAATATTTACCCATGTGAATTCTCTTTCATTTTTGCACATCATACTTAAATTGATATGGCTAAACCAATTATGCCAACTGAATAAATTATCAATATTGATAAAGTTCAGATTTACACCATGACGTGTCCAGTTATCAATAAACTCCAAGTTTATTATGATATAAGTTTTTATATCAATAAACATCAAATTTATTGTGATATTCTTTTATTTGTGTAATACAAACTGGAGAATAATGCGGTAGTTTTCACATACATATTGCCCGCTGCAAGTTGTAGTAATAGAAGATATTAAATCATTCCTTTATTTATAGTCTCAGTATAACCAATCGCTTTCGCGAATACTTTAGAAACTCAATAAATTTCTTTGAGACTTACTACAACACAATAAATTGACATGATAATCAATTGTATTCCTCCAAAATAGTACTAATTGGTTCTTCCAGAGCTCTCAGTTAATTTGTTAATACCACATATTCATCACCATATGGTGAATATCACTTTTAAAGAGAAAGTTATAAATTATGGTCATTGTCAAAATTATATGCAAGATCTGTTTCTTGCATTACTGTTATCCTTTAGTAATCACATTGCCAAAATACTTTGGCATATAATAGGTACGTGACCAATGATCATTCATGCCATAATAATGACATTATTTTCTTATATCATCTCAAACCTCCTTCTAGATATTAGTGTGGTATATCCACTACCACTAGCACGTTCATATTCTTCCAAGAATGAATATGTATTCATAAATTAGATGTTGTCACATTTACATCATTAATGGACTATAGTCATCTATATGTGCTTTACAAAATCTCATGTCAAATATTACTTTACAGAGTGAAGTATTATTTTGAGAATCTTTATTATTCTCATTATCACAATGATGACGATTATAATTTCGTCTATTGCCACGTCCACATCCATTGATACCTTCACGGTAATAATTTTGTATTCTTTCAGATTTATCACATATTGCTATCACATTCTCTTAAGGGGAATGAGAATGAAGAAAATTCAATGTGACGAGTTTCTACTTCTCTGCTCACAATCATACATGAATTTGATCATGCCAAGACATAGAAATTTTACTTCGGGTGGTTATAATTTGTTGCAAACTCTATTACAGTTATAATCAAAGTTTATTGTCTTTGCTTATCAAATTATAGAATTTGAAGAATTTAAAAGAGAAAAATAAAGTAAAATGCTAACCTTAAATCCAGAATTTAATCATGAAGGAAGTTCATGGAACAATTGATAATCATTATGCTCAATCCCAAAATTTCTACTTAATTGGTTAGAGTTTCGTACTGATAACGTGTTATGAAACAATAAGAGAAGAAAGAAGAGTATTGCAGAGAAAGAGAGATAATTTTTATTGATTTGAGATAAAATTACAATGGAATAGAACACGTCTATTTATAGGAAAAGAGTGACTTACCCATTAAAATTACTTTGAAATATAGATATTTACCGTAAATAAAATATTATTTATAACAAAATAAGTGAATATGCCACCAATTTTGATATATCTTATGAATTTAGTTCCTTCTCCACCTTTACTCTGTTTTCATTCTTATGTAACTCAAGAGTCCAAGATTAAGACAATCCCTTCACATTTATTTTCACTGGCGGAGGTAGAGTGTCAGCATCGGGTTTTCAAATTTCCACCTTTAAATCTTGATACAGTAAAACCCCTTCTCCTAAATTCTCACTCTGTTTCTCCTTCTCCGCCGCCACAATGCAAGCTCAGTTACTTTTCCCACCCACCTACCACCCTACCTCCACCACCCCAACTACCACCCTTTTCCCTAAATGTAGGCCCCACTTAAAGAAACCACCCACCTTCACCATCAAAGCCACCAACCCCACCACCTCAACACCCCCACCCCCACCCCCACCACCCCCGCAAACCACCATTCAAAAACTGAACAAATACAGTAGCCGTATAACTGAACCAAAATCCCAAGGTGGGTCACAAGCAATTCTATATGGTGTAGGATTAACTGACGAGGATATGAGTAAACCCCAGATAGGAATTTCCTCAGTATGGTATGAAGGAAATACATGTAATATGCATTTGTTGAAATTAGCTGAGGCTGTGAAAGAAGGGGTTCAAGAAGCTAATATGGTTGGGTTTAGGTTTAATACTATTGGTGTTAGTGATGCTATTAGTATGGGGACACGTGGCATGTGTTTTAGTTTGCAGTCAAGAGATTTGATTGCTGATAGTATTGAAACTGTTATGTCTGCTCAGTGGTATGATGGGAATATTGCTATTCCTGGTTGTGACAAAAATGTAAGCCTCTTTTTACTTTTTTTTTCCTACAAGAATTTTAAAAAAAATTGACACCCTTTTGTTCTATTTGTTATTTTTTGAATTAAAGATGCAAAGTTTGCTACTGTTGTGTTTAAAAGATGCTAGCTTTGCAATTTTATAGGTATATTTCTTGAAGCATATGACCGACCCCAACTTGTTTGGGACCGAGGTGTAGTTGTTGGTATTTCTTGAGTAAAAGATACTTCTTGAGAAATTTACTGTCTATGCTTGTACGGACTCACGATGTCTTGTCTAGGTCCAATCTCTTATGCTCCTGGTACTGTATGGATAAGATTCCTGGAGTAATAGATGTGTATGATTCTTGGAAACATAACACTTTCAGTTAGAAGTGGGAAGTATGAGACTTTTAAGATTTTCCATAAAAAATTGAGGATTTTTCTCAGTTTGAGCAAGCAAAAATATGAATTCCAGCATATTAGGTGACTTTCTGCTGTGAAGATTTATTCAGTTATGCAATTAACAGAATACCAAATATTTTTATTTGACATGTTATATGCTTTTTCAAAAAAGTTGTTTCTTTGACATGCCCTGATTATAAAACACTCAAGCAAAATGTAATAATCTGTTTCAAGATTTCATTTAGCAATTTAAGATTATGCAAATTTGCCTATCTATATGCACATGCTATAGTATTATAGTTTTATTTTTGATGGAGTGAAAAACTTTGAGACTGTTCTGAGGACTCAAACCATTGAGCTAAACCCCTAATCGTTTCCTACTCTTGCCTACAGCCGCTGGAATTCATGCTGTATCTCTTCGAAAGAATAACTTATTGTTGTTATATGGCAGATGCCAGGCACAATTATGGCGATGGGAAGACTAAACAGGCCAAGTATCATGATATATGGTGGAACCATTAAGGTCAGATGAGAACACTCATGTTTTAATTCTTTCTCGTGCATCGAAAGCCTCTTTTCATGTAGAGTAGATGTTATCTTCTGAATTATTGCTGCTTGATACCATTCCATGGCTTCCAATATTTAGTTGAGAACAGTTAAGTTGAATAACTGTGGTGAATAAACAAAAAGGGGGATAACTAGGATAATATGTTGCATTTATTCAGAATTCCCACAATTAATAAAAGAACTGGGAAAAGTAAGACATTGAGTCCATCAAAGAGAGGTGGAGTAGAGAGTTAGCTTGACATATTTTTGGAGTTATTTTTTCAACTTACTTGGTAGGAGACAAGGAAGATTTAACTTTCAGGTGGGAATATGGAAACACCGAAAAATAAAGGGGAAAGGAAAGCGATGTAGTATTTGATATCTTCATTTTGATGTAGCTATGTTAGCCACATGGTTTAGTGGTTCTTTTGCACCTTGATTTACATGGGTCTTTTGCACAGTGTATGCAGCAGAACTTGTATGGTTTATTTGATGCGGGTTTTTGTCTTTCCTGCTAAACTTTGTGATTTGGTATTAAGATTGATCAAATTCTTTGGAAATCCTTTATGTTGATTTTAAGAGATGATATGCTGTTTCCGCTCTGGCTTGAGTAAAGAAGTTGTATATTTAGTGAAAAACAATTCTTCAAGATGATTGTGGTCTGCTGTCTGGTGCAAAGCCACAAGACCATGTATCTTTTCCAATCCAATCATGACAGAGCTCCTTATCCGTCTTGTAAATTTCTCGTATATCACTAAAAATTATTTTTCTATAATCCAAAAGCATTTCCTTCTAATAAAAAAAAAAAAAAGGCAGCCCGATGCACTAAGCTCCCGCTATGAGCGGGGTCCGGGGAAGGGCCGGACCACAAGGGTCTATTGTATGCAGTTTTACCCTGCATTTCTGCTAGAGGTTGTTTCCACGGTCAAGCCGTGACCTTGGCAGCAACTCTACCGGTTACGCCAAGGCTCCCCTTCAAAAGCATTTCCTTCTTAAAAAAAATATCCCAAAAATTTTTTTCTACAAATTATTATGAGATTTTCTAATAAAATGTGTACATAGTCGCTAAATATTCAATAAACTTTAACAAATTAAACACGAAAGGAAAATACATGTATTTCTTGATTGTTACTTAATTTTCCATTGCATCAAAGAGAATTTTCGTTGCATAAAAAAATGCAAATGGAAATGGAAGAGAACTTGTTGTAGATGGCATAGGAGACAGCAATCCAAATAGCGCATTGCGGAACATGTCTAGCTGAACCAGCCACGAATCTATGTAGTCTAAGCTGTCTTGCTAGGAAAAAGGTGGAGGATAGTATCAGAATATTTGGAGGATGGGAATTGGAATAAGTGAATGAAATAGGAGAGATCACTTTCGTAGGGTTAACTGCTAGAAGGAGAGAAAAAGAGTGGGAAAGATTAGAGATGACATAAGCTGCTTGTAAGCTTCTAAATGTCTGCTGTATGATGAATATAAAATGCCAACACGTCAATTACATCATCGCTTAATCATTAGGGCGACCAACTCTCAAGATATAATGCTAATAGAAAATGGCGTAGAAGGTTAACAGTTCTAGACTCTTACTAACATAATGACAGGTCATGTTATTTCAAGAGCATTTCACCTGTTGATCTCTTGTTCTGTTTTCGTCTGAGTTATAGTTGATCCCTTACCTTTTCTCTGATTTACAGCCTGGTCATTTTCAAGGGCACACATTCGACATTGTATCCGCTTTCCAGGTATGTCTGCTGAATTGCCTGTTTGCTGTTCTAGTGTTTTCTTATTGCTCCCTTTAGCAATTCTTCTTTGATGATTATTGTTGATTAATAAGTAAAGCATTTACTTGGAAACACAGTAAGGAGTTATGGCAAAAGCTTTACTAGATTACTATTCTAATGAAATTAGGAAGGCTATGAAAAGTTCTTAGCCATTTAAATTTTCTACTCTAACCCAATATAAAGTAGTTAGACACATACATATTAAATATTTCCTAGCCTGTGTCAATCCCTCTAAGCATATCCTATTTGTCTTCTGTATATCATCTTCTGTTGGTGGATGATCTTTATCTGTTGATTTCAGTGATAAGGATGCTGATGTTAGTTGNGGGGGGGGGGGGGTCTTATCAACGAATACATTGTTGAAGCACATTTTGTGGCAACTGGCGAATCTTTTTCTTGACAAAAGGTCGTTCCCATTTATGGTTTGACAACCTAAATTTTTTAGTGGATCTTGTTTGTAAAAGCATTTAAATGTTGTTCCTGCGAAGCTTTCAGATGTGCCAGAGTTGTACGTATGGTTTATATGATAGAACCATGTTGTGACTTGAACTTTTTTGAGTATTATGTAACATTTATCAATCACTGATCTTCAATTCCGGAAGAACTTTGGTGATACCATTTTTTCTGCTTTGATTTTGCTTGCAGGTGTATGGAGAGTATGTTAGTGGTTCTGTTAATGATGAAGAAAGGATGAATGTAGTTCGTAATTCATGTCCTGGTGCGGGGGCTTGTGGTGGAATGTATACAGCAAACACCATGGCATCTGCTATTGAGACATTGGGCATGTCACTGCCTTATAGGTATAAAAATGTGATGTAGTTACTTAAACTTTGTTTAACAAGAATTAATCCTAACGAGTCCTTTCTTCGTCTCCTTTTCAAAACCAAAGCTCTTCCACACCAGCTGAAGACCCACTGAAGTTGGATGAGTGCCGTTTAGCGGGAAAATATCTTCTGGAATTGTTGAAGATGGACTTGAAACCTCGAGATATCATCACAAAAAAGTCACTTCGGAATGCAATGGTGATGGTCATGGCGCTTGGTGGATCGACGAATGCTGTACTGCATTTAATTGCTATTGCAAGGTAAGCAACTTTTCCACAGAGTTACTTTACTTTTGCTATGAGTATGTGAGTTGTGATTTGTATATCTCCACAGATCTGTTGGCTTGGAATTAACTCTAGATGACTTCCAGAAGGTTAGCGATGCGGTTCCTTTCCTTGCCGATCTGAAGCCTAGTGGAAAATATGTTATGGAGGATGTGCACAAGGTTTGGAGAATACTATTTGTGCCGATATACTTTTAGTTTTGGTTATATGGCATTCACTGCTGTCTATTTTGTTCTGATGAATTGCTGAGCTTAATTATGTAGATTGGAGGTACACCTGCAGTCATTCGCCACCTATTGGAGCTTGGGTATTTGGACGGGGACTGTATGACTGGTAATTTGCTTTGATGATTATTAGTAGATATTTTTGTTGTACTGGTCAATCTACTAATTGGTGGCACACATTTGGCTTACTCCTTGATTTGTAGTCACGGGAAAGACTCTGGCCGAAAACGCAAAGCTATTTCCTTCTTTAGCTGAAGGTCAGGTAGTTTTTTTTTTCCAACGGGGTCTTGCGATATGTTGCATTAATCTTTTTGCCATAGATTTGTTGCTCCTGATGGAAATCGGGATAAATACTCAGTATTGTCCATCTTTTTTATTTTATAGCAAATTATTAGGCCATTGTCCAACCCCATCAAAGAAACGGGCCACATTCAGATATTATATGGAAACCTTGCGCCAGACGGCAGCGTAGCAAAGATCACTGGGAAGGAAGGGATTTACTTTTCTGGTATGTTATATTTATTTAGAATTTAATATTTTTTGTATCTTGGACGCTGTTTGTTTGCCTCTTGAAAATATAACAATCACGGGAACTTGTGCATCAGGTCCCGCCCTAGTGTTTGAAGGAGAGGAAGCTATGATTGCGGCTATCTCAGAAGACCCTTTGAGCTTTAAGGCAAGCAAGCTAACCCCTTTTCCTGTCATTTTTTTTTCATTTACTTATATCCTGATTAACTGTGCAATGGAGTGGTAGACTACATAAGTGCAAAAGCATCAATTTCTAAGGAGCATTAAAGCATTTGTAGCTCAGACAAGACCAGTGCATTGAGTAATAGTAAATATTGAAATTTTTTGAAGTCCAATAGACAAAAGGGTTACAAGCATTTACTATTAAATCAATACTATCTTGGATGAATCAATTTAAATTTTTTCCTTTTCTAGGCATTTTGATGATTAAAAGAATATGAAAATATTAACACTTCAAAGTTTTTTCCCTTTTGAGGTATTTTGCCTAAGCTCTCGCATGTTAACCTATTACTACTATGAAAATAAGCCGTGGTCTCTTTTTTCCTATTCATACGTGTATTTCCTGAGGCAATGGTGTCATTGTGTCCTTTATGGGTTTAGTTTTCCTCTCTTCCCAGGCAGTGTTTATGCATGCCAATAGGCTTTTTGCAACAGAAACATCTGAAACATAAGTAGGTTTTTGATGAGGCAGCAAAGAAGTAAAGATGGAATCTCTGCTTTTTTTATGTGTCTTGTTGTATAAACTTACACTCTGCCCATATTGGATGAGTTCCTACAGATAAACATCTTGTTGGAACTTCCGATAGGTAAAGTATATATTTTGTCGAAGTATCATGCCACTCTGTGTTACTTCTGCTGATTTCTTTAGTTTCATCTAGCATTTGGTCTCGTAGACGTCCATTGCATTTTGCCTAAGTAGTAAAGTGTCATTTAAGCATTCTTTCACTCCAAATTCTCTTCTGGAACGCTGAAACTGTCAGTTATTAGTGATTTATTTTGCCTTTTCTGTTTGCTGGAAAGTAACTGGCTGCAATAGTTTGAGCTTATTTTTGAGCCAGTTCAATATGGTGGATATTTGGTAGTCTAGACATCTTATCTGTATACCATCTTTCAGGGAAAAGTAGTTGTCATTAGAGGAGAGGGACCTAAAGGAGGACCAGGAATGCCCGAAATGTTGACACCGACAAGTGCCATTATGGGTGCAGGTCTTGGGAAGGTCCGTAATGCGAGATTTATTTCTTGTCTCTTTTTTTCTGTCCTAGGCAAAATTCTTAAGACATGTATTTAGTAAAACTTATGGTTTCTTATTCCTATTGTCTTTCTATTTGGATTTCATTTTGAAATCTGTTGCATGACCTTAGCTCCTAGCTTTTGGTTTTTTCATGGTGCTGAATGTTTATTTTGTTTTCTTTTGGACCATAGGATTGTGCATTACTTACTGATGGAAGATTTTCGGGAGGTTCTCATGGATATGTTGTTGGACATATATGTCCTGAAGCACAGGTACATTAGCATTTGTTATTCAACTCGTTGCTTCTTTTAGCTCATGCCGTCATGCATACTTCCTTAAAAAAATCAGCTGTCAAATATGTTAAACTACTATTATAGTTCCTAGTTTTGCGAAGGCAATCACTAGTTTTTAGTTGCCAAAGTTTCTTCACTAATATTCCGATTACAATCACTAGTTTTTAGTTGCCAAAGACTTTCTCGTTTGTTTTTCGAACGTCCAGTGTGGTCATGAAGATGTGATTGATACTTAAGCAGTTGCCTTTTAAGGCAAACATGTCATAGAAATATTAGCATGTGATAACAGTCCTAAACTTTCAGAATAGCATAGAAGAGCCTGTTTGATCTTGGTTTATTGCCATTAAGAATTGTGCAATTCAAACCCTCCCCAGGAAGGAGGTCCAATCGGTCTTGTTCAAGATGGAGACGTGATAACAATTGATATTCAGAAGAGAAAAATGGACGTTCAGTTATCAGACGAGGAGTTTGAGCAGCGTAGAAAGAATTGGACTCCTCCTGCATATAAAGCCGACCGAGGGGTTCTCTACAAGGTATGTAATTATTGTAGAAATGACACCAGGTAGCCACTCTAAAAGGCTGCTATTTAGGAATTAGCTAGTGCGTCCTGAATTTCAGTTTTTCAATTCAATTTTCAAGGACGAAGTGTTCTGAAGTTAAAATTTTTAGTTTAAAATTTCAGCACAAATAAGTACTTACTAAATAGCATCCCTAAGAGAGATGATGAACGCAAAAGGCGGGATATTGACATAATTATTTTTTTTCTTTCCAGTATATCAGAAATGTGCAATCTGCTTCCAAGGGATGTGTTACTGATGAATAGACAAGAGAATCATTTTTTATGAAAGCATAGAGTGAACCAGGGAAAAGCTTGATCTGTAGATTTTTCATGAAGCTGCAATTGGGGCATCTTCGCGGCGCGTAGCGTATTTATTATAGAGGTTTACCCCATTTATGTTTTCAGGTGTAACTCATATACAATGGTTCTTGTTTTAGAGGTGTAGTTAGAGCCTTGTTTTCTTCTTTTCTTTTTCCTACTTTGTAATTCTGGATATCTAGTTGTTCATTAGTTTTGATTTAAGTTGTATAATGCTTGGTGAATAATATTGGTAAAAGGACAATAACTTCTACTTTTGGAAATTCCCAGAAGTTTGAAGTATCTCTGAGATTTATTACTGTCTTTCTTCATTGCCATAGGTTTGGTCTGATCTTGTGCTCAACATGATCTGAAGGTCTAGATTTCAGGTAAATATATGAGTTATATGCTCAGAAATTAGAAAATGTCTGATGAATTTGGCTGACTTAAAGTTGAACAGAACATACTTGAAACATTCCTACTCTTGAAAGCCAAACTATCTTTTGCCATGTTTCATGTTGAAATTGAAAAAAGAACAGCCCAGTACACAGTATTTTCGTCCATGCAGGGTTTGGGGAAGGGCCGAACGCTAAGGGCGTGATGTGGACAGTCTACCCTAATGCAAGCATTAATGATTGCTTTTACGGTTCGAGCTCGTTACAGGGGGACAACAACAACAACAACAACAACAATAATAACGTAGTATGTACGTAGACCTTATCCTATCCCAAAAGAGTAGAGAAGCTGTTTCCGAAAGACTCTCGGTTCAAGAAGACAAAAAGAGAATATCAGTACCACCACAGAAATCATAGGAAAAATAGCAACAACATGAAAATCAGAAGATAGATGCAAAGCAAAGGTGATAGCCGGTAAATAGAGCTAGCACTATCAGAAACGAAAGAGTAGTAAAACAAAACATTGCCATTGGCTATCTTAGATAAAAACCTTACCAAACTAGTCTCACAAAGTTACGAAGTAAGGCGAGACTCAACTACTTCCTAATCTACGACCCTAATACTCGACCTCCACAACTTCCTATCCTATGTCCTCAGAAGAAGCTATCATCTCTCCCCAATACTTCTTAGGTCGCCTTTTTACTTCTTCTCATACTTTCCACAGCCAGCCGCTCACACTTCCTTAACGTCTCCTCTGTACATGGCCAAACCATCTGAGCCTCGCTTCCTGCATCTTGTCATTAATGGGAGCCACGTGCACCTTTTCCCGAATATTATCATTCCTAATTTTATCCATCCTAGTATGCCTGCACATCCACCTCAATATCCTCATTCATTACTAGAAATTCGACGAAAACTTACCGCGGTCTGCCGATCAATTTTGGTTGGTCAAAAAATCGACCAAAAACCGACCAAAGTCGATGGATTTTTCAAAATAATTTATTTTTTAAATTACTTTTACGAAACCGGCCAGCTTTGGTCGGTTTTCTTTGGCACAGAAATGCAGGAAACTATTTTTCAGTCCCGCAAAATTTATTTTTCAAAAAATCAACAAACTTTGATCGATTTTTCATTTAAAATAAATTAAAATTAATATTAAAAAACCCGACCGCAATCGGTCGGTTAATTCGGCCATTCATTTTAAAAAACCCGACCGAGTTCGGTCGCTAATTTTATTTTTTTATAAAACCGACCAACATTGGTCGGTTATTTTCGTGCGAAAATACAATTTAAGAGTATAAATGAAATAAAAGACAGTCTTAAAACGAAATGTACCAATGGTCTAGTGGTAGAATAGTATCCTGCCATAGTACAGACCCTGGTTTGATTCTCAGATGTTGCAATTTTTAGTTACATAATTAAAAGACCGACCAACTTTGATCATTTTTTTCGGTAATTTTTTTTTTTTAATTTAATTGACCGGCCAAAGTTGTTCGGTAATTTCCGAACAACCTTGGTCGGTATGCCCTTCCGATCTTCAAAATACCGATCACACGTTAATTGTCGCGTTTTGGACGATTATTGGCCATTACCGACCTACTTTGGTCGGTTTTTTTGGATGGTTTTTGTCGAATTTTTAGTAATGATTCTCCTACTTTCATTTTCTGGATATATAAATTTTTAACAGGCCAATACTCAACCCATACATCATGGCTGATCTAACTACCTCTTTATAGAACTTACCTACGTGTTAAAGTTGAAGTTTGTCATTTATTTGGGGTTATTATAGGGAGTTTTTGTTGACTTATTTAGAGTCAAGTTGTTGATATGATATATAATAAGAAAATAAATGCAAGATTATAGAGTCTTTGGTGTAAGCTGATAATTGTGCAAAATTTACAGTTGGAGGTGCATATTCCCTTGCAGAAAAGTACGTTACATCGCATATTTTTGCCTCACGTGAATTCCATAAGCAAAATTTACAGCTGTTGCTTGTCGTTCCACTTCATGCCGACCTTTAGCCGCCTCTTTTAACTTATATACACCGATAATATATGAATTTTTTACAACATAAACTTGTTAAGATGATCTACGATAATATGTAAAACTTTAGTAACTAATCCTAATTTAGTAATTTAAAAAGAACAAGTAAATAATCAACTATGGTTGTTGCTCTCAATCACACACGCAAGTATACGTGGTCGACAAATAATATAGGATTGTAAGTCCAGGTATCGTACCCATAGGGACTTGTGATTAACTATCAACTAAATTAAACTAAGACAAATTAATCTATTCAAGCGATTTTCTAAAGATTATTAACTACAATTAATCTAGAGTAGAAAACTAAGAGATTAAAGGAAACAATTTGGGGAATATTAGAGACGAATTCAATGAGAGACGATATTCTAGAGCTATGGGTTGGTGATCACGCGCAACTATGCCTTATAAAAAGGACAAAGCGGTCGCTGCAAATATATTCCGAATATTACGTCCAGAGTCGAATCACACAGAGAATTAACCTATCAAGTACTGCTATCAGATTCACACAATTCCACGTAATCAACTTCCCAAGATATTTAAATTACAAATGATTGGTTTTCTACTACTTATTACTTAATGAAACTATAGTAACTAAGAGTTAACTAAGAACGGGTTGTAAACAATAATAGGAATGATCTAAGGTTATGATTTTCCCTATTAGTGGAATCCCTTCCCGCTATGTTTGGTATAAATTTGCCTAAACTTCTCTATCGATCATGAACGCTTTGACTGCCGCAAATCTCTCCCGAGTAATTACAACAATATACTAGACATACTCTCCCGATTTACGCTAGCTAGCTTTAATTACAACTCACTTAGATCGCACCCAAGGTTTCGTTATCCCTAATCCCACCTTTAAAACCCTTCGTTATTAATCCCTCACATACGTCGGGAGTAATGTTGCTCAACAACTACCTAAATATGCACTCTCTCCCGAGTAATACATACTAAATAGGCACAACTAATTGAGGGCCCTTCAATTAACTACAACAAGCATGTAGTTGAAAAAATAGAGATCAAACTTTGGCAAATCTATATTAGCATAACAAGAATTTCATCCTTCAATATGTTCCATCAAAACCGTAGATTAGATGTTTAGTTACTCATACTAAAATAAGATAAAGCAATAAGATAGTTCATAATTCACAAATTAATGATAAAAAGAAGAAGAATGAAAACTCTAATGATGACTTGATCTTCTCTCACTTGTTCGTGCCTCCAATTGAGTTGAAAACAAGCTTAATTCTGACTTTGGGCGAGTTTTTGGGTTTATATAGGGTTAGGTTAATTTTTCCAGCGGGTTACACTTTGGCCCCAGAAGTTCTTGACCGTTAAACGCGCGACCGCGGTCGCAGTCCCAACCGCGGTCCTGACTGCGGTCATTTGCTTCCTTACTACTTCGGCCTTTCTTCCACCGCGCCCAGGGTCGCGCCCCGGACCGCGGTCGCGGTGGTACTTTTCCACTGTTTTCTTTTCCTTTTCTTACTCTTTTTTTCATCCGGACTATTCTCGATTGGACTTGCATGTATAAATTCGACTTCAAAACTCTCTTTATCTTCCTCCTAGATCGGAGTAGCTCCTGCAAAGCATAAAAATCTCAATTAGAGCATTTTGTTATCATTTAGCATTCAAAACATCAATAAAGTATGGTTAATTTAGAGCATAAATAGCATCTACATTGCATAATATAAGCTACTATCAACACCCCACACTTAAAACGTTGCTAGTCCTCGAGCAACAAGACCACACTCTACAGGCCTATTCCTCACTGGTTAACTTACCTACTCCTCACCAAGAATAATTCACAATGGTAGACCACCTTAGGTAACATCCACACCTCAAGAGTAGACTCTCTCTCTAGCCATGTAATGTCCCTAACCGGCTCACTTACTCTTAGTAAGAGGTCTAGACTTACCTTCCTTTCATGAGTCAAGTGCCTACTCACCACAACAGAGACTTATGTCATAATCAATATAATTCACACACCGAGGACTATAAATAAACACAAATTCGCTCACCCTGAGAAAGAAATTCTTGTGCCACAAAAAATGCACCATAAGCTTGCCCGTAGTGTACTGCTATACTAATCGAGCTCATTCGGTCTAGAATCAAGTAGGACTTTATTTGGTTGTAATGTTGGCTGCGGGACGGGTAGGATACATTTGGATATAAGAGTGACTATACTTCCCTAAGTACTTTAACACATTATTCACATTTAAGCCCACATTTATGTCAACCACCATTCCAGTTTTATATCACTGTATTATACCCCTACTTCTTTAAGCACACCTTTTTTTTTTCAAAAGCCACCACCATTAGAGACTTATTATTTAAATAATACAACTCATTTTTCTATTTGTTTTTTCAATTCCGGTGTCTTTTAGTATTAAATTGACACATCGTGCACCTTTATCCATATTTTCTCAGTTCCACTCAAAAGCCTAACCAACCACCCCAAACTTTAACTTTTCCATATTCATCACAATCAAGTTCTTATAAGAGGTGATAGGGTTAAAAAAATGGACAAAATTGGGTAAGGCTTGTAATGTGGTTGCCAAAAAAGTAGAATTACAGGCTCAAAGGGGCTAACTATGGTATATACAATCAGGTGGGTAAAATATACATTGAGAGGTTCAACAAAGAAAACCCTATATCACTTCCTAGACTGAATAAGGCTACCATTTCGCTTTGTAAACACACAGGGCAAGTTCTAGGCATTGAATGTTAGCATAGAATCCACAAAGCCTCACTCACACATGGCACATGACTCAATTCAGTTTGGATCATCAGACACTCTGCTCAAGGTACTTAAGCCAAATCAAGAACACACATTTTAAGGCTTTCTCGCTAGAGCCAACTAATGAGCTTAAGTGTCACACTAAGGTAATCTATATTCAAGGTACCATGGAGTTAGGGGATCCTATTTCCATCCTTACCTTCACCCATAAGTTACTAACTAAAAAGAAAAACTAACTACACCCGGTTCAAATGAAAACCTTTGGAAAAGAATCGTGGTTTAAAGAAAAACCAAGGAGGAGTTGATACACTACTACAAAAACCAAAATCTTTTTTTTTATTCGACTTAAGTTCCTCAAGAAACCCGTCGAGTGGTGTCCATCATCGGGCCAAGTCGATGTTAATTTAATGAATCAAAATACCAATCAAGTAAATACAAATATACAACAACACCCAAATCATACCAATCAAATAAATACTACTATACAACAACAACTAAATCATCCCCCCACCCCACATTTAAAGTTTGGCATGTCCCCATGTCAAGTAAAATAAAGAAGAGTAAGGTAAGAGGACTTCCCCGGTGCTCGATCCTGATCGAGGACCGTGCCAGCATCGAGGTGACACGCTCTTCCTAGCGCCCGTAGCCAGCCCATTATCTTTTTCTCCGACTTAGCACTTTGGGTGGCCAGAGTATCAACTCTAGTACCCAGGTTAGCGACTGACGTGCGCAGCCCAACCATGTCCTGCTCTAATGCTGTCAAACGGGTTCTCACCCGGGCCTGCCTCATCAGCAATCTGCACATGTAGGGAGTCATGCATATCCCCCTCATCACCATCATCACCATCATCGTCATCATCATCCGCCTCAGGTGCCACTGGGTCTTTCCCAACGGTTATTTTGCTCGCCCTGAACACGGCCTTTACTTGCACCTTCCCATCCACATTTGGATTTTCAGGGACTCTTGCCACTCTATAGATCCTGGTGACCAACGACGAGTAGAAGAAACCATACTTATTTTCCTTTGAGAGAATGAACATCTCGTCCTGGATAAGGTGGGCTATGTCGAAATCATGTCCATTCACGAAGCACCAAATCGTCGCTGCCCTTGGCCCATTAATATCAGTAGTGTTGCTTGATGGCAGCAGACGACTATTATTGATTGTTAGCCAACACTTTGCCTCCCAAGTGAGAGAGTCTGAGTTCAGGGTGATTCCAGGGGTAATCCATATTATATCCCTGCCAGGCACACAAATTGTTTGAAAGAAGAGGTTCCAAGTGACAGGTTTCTTTTGATATGTTTGATAAAAGTCTTCCTCCCCGTTGAATACTGGCAACCTGTACACTCTTCAAATAGCTTTGAGTGAAGAATTCACCTGGATGTTGCGTACCGTGACAACCCGATCAACATGCTCTGGGCAATTGTCATAGAATTCTCATACCAACATCAGATTACCCTCCTCTATTTCCTCAAAAAAAATGTCAAGCTGACGTCTCCTCAATTCATGGTATATGTTTGGGACTTCTATCCGAAGAGCTGCCCTTTCAATGGCTTGTTCGGGAATAGGCTTCTTGGACGCCTTTTCATGAAACCTATCTTGGGCTTCTTTAGATACGAGCCAACTACTATCGAACTGGCTCGAGCTAGCCTATGCCCGAGCTCTCGAAGAGCCTCCTAACCCACTGGCTGAGGAACCTGTGGTACGTCTCTTTCTTGATAGATGCATGGTACGTGGAAAAACAAGGGTCACTATTAGTGAGGGTGTGATTTGTGTTAACCTAGGGTGGTTACTCAGACTTCGCCAGCACCATGGTCACATTATCCTTTACAGCTCATTGGGGAAATTCCACAAACACCTATTGTGCATGGGTCTACAATTTAGCACAACTACCCTCATGGAGGTATAAATCCTCCCCAAATCAACCACAATAGCTACACATACTCATCCCTACCACACTCAACTTCTATACAACAAAATCATGCTATTGTCTACCATTATATACATTATCAACTAAAAAGAAGAAGTTCTATTCTAAAACATGACACAAATATTAAATTAAATTTCAAAAGAAAGAAAGAATTAAGAGAGAAAGAAGTCATGAAATTACATGAGGGTGGTGAACAATTGAGGTGATAACTTGTGTACTTGAGAGATGAGAAAAAGAGAAGAATTTGTGAGGAGGAGAAGGTGAGGNGGGGGAAGAAGAAGATATGTGTTTGGGAAAGAGAAGAAATGGGGATAGTGGGGTTTGGGGCGGGTAGGTTTAGGTTAGTGGGTTTAGAATAGAAAAAGGAAAATAAAAACTAAAAAAAGTTACTTGCTTGCCGACCGCGCCCAACACCGCGGTCGCGGTCGCTGGGCAGAAGTACGTAGAACCACCGCGCCTGGTCTGCGCTCGGGACCACGGTCGGCGATGGAAAAATAGTGGCTCCCTATTCCACCGCGCCCCAGACTGCGGTCGCGGTGCGGTCCTCTGAATTGTTTTTAAATTTTTTTAATCAAGTTTTTACCTTTCCGGAGTTGGCTTTTGACCCCGACTTTTCCCATGTGCACCAATATTTCCCGATACACTAATAAATTGGTTAGTATCGCTCACATCAAGTACAACAACAACACAAAAGAAAAAACAAAAGGAGAACATGGGGTTCCTCCCAAGAAGCACTTGATTTAACGTCGCGACATGACGCATATGAGCGTATTTAAGGTTCTCTCGACCTCCGGAGCTCAGTCAAATGGGTCACTGACACTTCCTTTACTTTATCCATTCCCACATAAGGTTTTAATCTATGCCCGTTGACTCTAAACGCATGAGAGTCTTTCTCTACGGCTATCTCTACAGCACCTGAAGGGAGCACTTCAACCACACGAAATGGTCCAGACCATCGTGACTTCAGTTTGACGGGAAATAGCCTTAATCTTGAATTGTAAAGCAATACCATATCTACGGGTTTGAAATTCCTCTCAATAATGTTCTTGTCATGCAACCTCTTCATTATCTCTTTTATACAGTCTTGTGCTCTCAAAAGCAAGATAGCGGAACTCGTCCTGTTCATGCAACTTCGTGACTCTATTCGTTCCTGCAGCGTCCATGTCTAGATTCAATTGTTTCAGCGCCCACCAAGCTCTATGATCTAAATCCACCGGCAAGCGACATGCCTTCCCAAACACCAACTTGTATGGTGACATGCCAATTGGTGTTTTGAAAGCGGTTCTATAAGCCCAAAGTGCATCATCTAACTTTTTCGCCCAGTCCGTTCTTGTGGCATTCACGATTTTGTTTAACACACTCTGCATCTCTCTGTTTGATACTTCTACTTGCCCACTTGTCTGAGCATAATATGGAGTTGCCACCTTGTGGCGTACATCGTACTTCTCTAGCAATTTCTCGAAGGCCCGGTTACAGAAATGAGTGCCTCCGTCACTAATTATGGCTCTTGGGGGTGCCAAAACGGGTGAATATGTTCTTTTTCAAAAACCAATCACCACCCTTGAATCATTGGTGGGGAGTGCTGCAGCTTCCACCCATTTGGACACGTAGTCTACAACAACAAGTATGTATTTATTTCCATATGAACTGACAAAGGGACCCATGAAGTCTATTCCACAAACGTCGAATACCTCAACCTCCTGAATTGGGTTCATGGGCGTCTCATGGTGACGGGAAATGTTCCCGGTTCACTGGCATTCATCACGGCCCTTGACCCATAAATGTGCATCCTTAAACATAGTTGGCCAGTAGAAACCTGCTTCTAGCACTTTTGCAGGTGTCCTGACTCCTCCAAAATGTCCACCATATGCCGATGCGTGAAATGCCTGCAAATCAGAAGATTAATCTATCTTGGGGACACACCTCCCGATCATATTGTCAACACAAATCCGAAATAGATAAGGTTCATCCCAATAATACATGCGGCAATCACGGTAAAACCTTTTCTTTTGCACAGAGGAAATGTCATAGGTAACTATACTGCTCGCCAGGTAGTTTGCAATGTCTGCATACCATGGCACTTCCTCAAGGCTCGTGGCGAGTAGCTTCTCATCAGGAAAGGTTATCCAAAATCTCTTCTACCTCAACTGCTTTTTCAGCTCCTTCCAGTCGCGATAAGTGATCATCGACTTGATTTATCGTGGCCGAAACTAAGTCAAACTCTTGTAGCAACAACACCCAACGAATCAGGCGTGGTTTTGACTCTTTATTTTTTATCAGGTACCTAATAGCAGCATGATCAGTATAGACAATTAACTTTGAGCCTATCAGGTATGCTCTGCACTTGTCAAACACGAACACTACTGCGAGCATCTCCTTTTTAGTCATAGTGTAGTTCAGCTTGGCTCCACTCAACGTTCTACTTGTGTAGTAAATTGGGTGCATGATTTTATCTTTCCGCTGTCCTAGCACTGCTCCCACTGCATAGTCACTTGCATCACACATCAGCTCGAATGGCTGCTCCCAGTCAGGGGAAACATTGATAGCTTCTGTGATTAGTCTCTTCTTCAATTCCTCGAATGCTACCCTGCAATCATCAGAAAACACAAAAGGGTGATCTTTTTCTAGTAATTTACACAAATGATTAGCAATTTTGGAAAAGTCTTTTATAAATCTCCGGTAGAAATCGGCATGTTCAAGTTGCTTTGACGGATGTGGGTGGTGGAAGTTTTGCTATCACATCAACTTTCGCGCGATCCACCTCAATGTCCTTGCTTGATACCAAGTGTCCCAAGACTATACCCTCTTATACCATGAAATGGCACTTCTCCCAGTTTAGTATCGGATTAGTCTCTATACACCTTTTCAACATTCTCCTTAGATTTTTAAGGCAGTCATCGAACGGATTTTCCACTACTTAGAAATCATCCATGAAAACCTCCATTATTTCTTCTACCATGTCTGCGAAGATGGCCATCATGCACCTTTAGAATGTGGCAGGTGCGTTTCATATGCCAAATGGCATTCTACGAAAAGCAAAAATCCCATGGGGGCAGGTGAATGAGGTCTTTTCTCTGTCCTCTGGTGCATGGAGATCTGATTGTACCCTGAGTACCCATCCAGAAAAAAAAAATGGGACCTCCCTACCAGTCTGCCTAACATCTGATCAATGAATGGAAGTGGTCTTTCCGGGTGGCCAAGTTCAACTTTCTGTAATCCATACAGATTTGCGAGCCTGTGATGGTTCGTGTAGATATCAATTCGTTCTTATCATTTTTCACCACCGTCATTCCACCCTTCTTTGGTACACATTGCACTGGGCTAACCCAATTGCTGTTAGAGATGGTGAATATGATTTTTCCATCTAACCACTTAATAATTTCTTTCTTCACCACTTCCTTCATATTGGGGTTCAACCTTCTTTGGTGTTCTATGGAAGGTTTGTTCCCATCTTCCAATAGAATTTTATGCATACAGAAGGCCGGGCTGATCCCCTTGATATCTTCCATGGTCCACCCAATTACAGTCTTGCACTGTGTCAGTACCTGCAAAAGCTGTTTTGCCTGCACATCTAACAAACTAGATGAGATAATAATAGGTAATGTGGAGTTAGGTCCTAAGAATGCATACCTGAGATGGGTGGGCAACGGCTTCAGCTCCAACTTTGGTGGTTCTTCTATGGATGACTTGGCTAGGGGAGTTTCCCTTTTCTCTAAGTGCAGGGGCTCAAATTCGAGTGGTCTCCTCCAAAAACCTTTTCCCTCAAGAGCGAGCACCCATTCCGCCAATTCTTCACTATTAACCTTATTTAGGTTCATGAGGCAAGCTGCTAGAGGATCCTCAATGTTCAAAGTCTCATCATACTCCTCAAAGATTACATCAACGACATCTATTAAAGAGCAATTGGAGAATTCACTTGGTCGCCTCATAGATTTCTGCACGTTGAATGTTATTTTCTCATCATTGAATCTCATCTTGAGCTCTCCAGTTTCGCAGTCAATTAGAGCTCTACCCCTGGCCAAAAATGGCCTTCCCAAAATTATGGGAATTTCTTCATCAACCCGACAATCCAGAATGACAAAATCTTCTGGGAACACAAATTTCCCAACCTGCACCAACACATCATCAAGGATACCAGAAGGCCTCTTTACTGTCCTGTCAGCCAACTTCAATAACATGGACGTAGGTCTAGCTATTCCAATCCCGAGCCTTTTATAGATAGCCAGGGGCATAAGATTTATGCTTGCCCCCAAATCACACAGTGCCTTAGCAAATGCAAAGTTACCTATAGTGCAAGGAATTGTGAAACTCCCTAGGTCAGACAACTTTTCAGCAATGGGTCTCGTCACAACAACACCGCAAGTCTGAGTTAGAGTAACTGGCCAAGTCTTTGAAGTCAAACTTGCGGGACATCAAGTCCTTCATCATTTTCGCATAACCAAATATCTCTTTTAAAGCATCAATCAATGGAATATTTACCTGAATTTTCTTCAACATCTCCACGAACTTCTTATATTGCTCATCTTTTTGATATTTGTCCAATCTCTGTGGGAATGGTGCTGGAGGTCGTTTCTTTCTTGTGATTTGTTTTTTCACTTGTTCAGGCACTACCTTCACCACCGATTCCTGCGATGTCTCAACCTCTTTCTCAACCTTTTTTTCTTTGCTGGCATCTTCCTGGGCATACTGTACTGTCACCTCAGTCAACCCTCGTGAATCATCTACCTCAATGGGTACTGGCACAAGTGTCTCAGTAGGTCTGCTTTCACGGGCCATCTCTTGCTCCAAGTCCAGGTCTCTACCATTACATAGACTCACTGCCATTAGCTGCTTCGGGCCCTGCTCCTTTGAATTTACTTGAGTGTCTGCAGGTAATGTCCCATGAGGACGATTATTCAGTGCCATCGAAATCTGACCCAATTGAACCTCAATATTCTTAATAGCTGGCTCGTGTGAATCTACTCTTTCATTTATTTTCGCATTAGAGCCAATCACCTGCTGCATCATTAACTCTAGTTTAGCAAACCCATATTCCTGTCTCCCGTTGTGTTGCCGTTGAGGTGGATGATAACCTTGCTGCTTATTCTAATTGTTCTAGCCCTCTTCCCTTTGGTCAGGCACCATATTTCCTTGTGGTCGCATGCCCCCCATATTACTATTATTATTGTGCTGCTGCGAGGCTGGCCTTTATAGTTGATTCTGCTGATTCCAATTCTGACCACCTGGTCTCTGTTCCCCATAGTTGGACACGTAATTCATGTTTTTCGGGTAGTGTTGGTGATCACCATCAACACTCCACCGACCACTAAATGGCTGACCAATGCAAGATGTACATAAGCCCCCATTGGTTGTATCAACTATGTGCACCTGCTGTTTCTGACCTGATTCTTTAACCTTTTTAGTGAGGATGCTCATTTGTGTTATTAGTGTGGCCATATTTTCAGCTATAGAGTTATCTGGATCTAAAGCCACAGAGTGGACCACATGAGTGATGGGAGCGTTTCTGGTGGTCCATCCCGAATTCTGTGCCATCTTATCGCAGGATCTTGCTCTCTCTGAATGTTTTACTCAAGAATGCTCCACTGGCTGAAGCATCAACATTAACTTTCACACTATCCGCTGGACCCATGTAGAACCTCTGCCCCAGTATCTGCTCAGGAATACCATGGTGTGGACATAAAACCAGCAGCCCTTTGAATCTTTCCCACGTCTCTTGCAATGTTTCTGTTGGTTTCTGTCTGAAGCTCAATATCTCATCAATTTGCTGAGTAGTCTTGTTGGGTGGATGAAATTTGTTCACGAATTGCTTGACTAATTCCTCCCAAGTAGTGATGGAATTTATGGGGAGTGAATTGAGCCAAGTTTGAGCTGCTCCTGTCACAGAGAATGGAAACAACAATAGCGTTATTGCTTCCAGAGTCACGTTGTGTTGTGTTTGTGTTTGACAGATTGACAGGAAATACTTTAAGTGCTGTTGAGGATATTCAATGTATGACCCTTAGAAGAGTCCCTTGTTTTGCAACAAATGCAGCATATTGTTTGTGAGTTGGAATGAATCAGCCTGTATCTGCGGGCCTGCAATCGCGGTGGCTAAATTTTTTGTTGTGGGTTGTGTCCAATCATACAAAGTAGCCTCTGGCACAAGAGGCGCCACCTCCTGCTCATTTGGGTCCTCCACGTTATCCCCAATATCTATGTTGTTTACTAGATCTGCCATGTCTGGTGCAAGTTGTTTAGTTGAGTTTTGTTGTTGTTTGATCTTCCTGTTTTCCCGATTCAAGGCCTTGAAAACTTTCTCAGGATCTGATAAGGCTTCAAACACTTCATTAGTTCTTGAGGAGTTTCTAGGCATGCATCTGTAACACCCAAGATTAAAAACTTTAAAATTTCAATGTAATTGAGTGAAAGTGAAGAAATTTGACTACACTAAGAATTTTTGCACTTCTTTTAACTGTAATTGATAACACCGTTAATCCCCTGGCAACAACGCCAAAATTTGATCACGCCCAACTATGCCTTATAAAAAGGACAAAGCCGTCGCTACAAATATATTCCAAATATTACGTCCAGAGTCGAATCTCACAGAGAATTAACCTATAAATTAATGTATCAGATTCACACAATTCCACGTATTCAACTTCCCAAGATATTTAAATAACAAATGATTGGTTTTATACTAATTACTACTTAATGAAACTATAGTAACTAAGAGCTAACTAAGAACGGGTTGTAAGCAATAATAGGAATGATCTAAAGTTATGATTTCCCCTATTGTTGGAATCCCTTCCCGCTATGTTTGGTATAAATTTGCCTAAATTTTTCTATCGATCATGAACACTCTGATTGCCGCAAATCTCTCCCGAGTAATTACGACAATATACTAGAAATACTCTCCCAAGTTACGATAGCTAGCTTTAATTACAACTCACTTAGATCGCACCCAAGGTTTCGTTATCCCTAATCCCACCTTTAAACCCTTCGTTATTGATCCCTCACATACGTCGGGAGTGATGTTGTTCAAAAACTACCTAAATACTAAATATGCACTCTCTCCCGAGTAATACATACTAAATAGGCACAGCTAATTGAGGGCCCTTCAAGTAACTACAACACGCATTTAGTTGAACAAATAGAGATAAAACTTTGGAAAATCTATATTAACATAACAAGAATTTCATCCTTCAATAGGTTCCACCAAAACCCTAGATTAGATGTTTAGCTACTCATGCTAATATAAGATGGTTCATAATTCACAAATTAATGATAAAAAGAAGAAGAATGAAAACTCTAATGATGACCTGATCTTCTCTCACTTGTTCTTGCCTCCAATTGAGTCTAAAACAAGCTTAATTCTGACTTTGGGAGAGTTTTTGGGTTTATATAGGGTTAGGTTAATTTTCCTAGCGAGTTACACTTTGGCCCCAGAAGTTCTTGGCCGTTAAATGCACGACCGTTGTCCCGGTCCCAACCACAGTCCTGACCGCGGTCGTTTGCTTCCTTACTACTTCGACCTTCCTTCCACTACGCCCAGGGCCGCCCCTCGGACCGCGGTCGCGGTGGTACTTTTCACAATTTTCTTTGCCTTTTCTTGCTCTTTTTTTCATCCGGACTATTCTCGATTGGACTTGCATGTGTAAATTCGACTTCAAAACACTCTTTATCTTCCTCCTAGATCAGAGTAGCTCCTGCAAAGCATAAAGATCTCAATTAGAGCATTTTGTTATCATTCAACATTAAAAGCATCAATAAAGTATGGTTAATTTAGAGCATAAATAGCATCTACATTGCATAATATAGGCTACTATCAATTGGCTAACAATCCTGTTGGGGTTTTCACTTAAATTGTCTAATTAATTTATCTAGTTTATTGGTTGATAGGGTCAATATTACTCGTAGCCTTCTCCCGAAGTAGTACTCGTTTATTCAAGCTAACCTAACACCTATATTCCTACCGAATTAGAATTACAAGAACACATTAATAATTTCTGTATAGTAACCAAGCAAGGTGATTATGTATATTCCTATCCTAACTGCAAATCCGTTCCCGATGCTCGAGTTCAAGATCTCGCTCTACTCAATCTTATATGCAATCTAGAATTTCCTCTCCCGAGTTCAATCCTAGATTCGTCGATAGATTCAATTGGTGATCAATCAATCAAATAATTAAGTGCAATATTGAATAAATAAACCAATGTGATAAAATAATAAGAACAATTCAAGCTTCAAACTACAACGTTCATGCAACACCGAAAACTCAAGAACTAATAAACTATGAGATTAAAAGAAGAGAAGAAGAAGAAAACTAGCTAGAAGCATCCTCCAAGCGTGATGTGCTCTCCCCAGGTGTAAAGTATGACCCAAAAAATTCAGAAAATAACGTTTTCTCATGTATTTATACCAATTAGGTTCGGGCCTAGACGAAATCTCCCTTTTCTAGCCGAAATAGGAAAACTTGCAAACTTAGTGCTTTCCATACGTCACACTTTGTGTCGCCCAGTGCGTCACACTAATGCTTTTTCCCGTCAGACCTCAAAAAATCCAATCTCTACTTTAGAAATTTCTAACAAAAATTTGCACTAATGTGTCACACAATGCCTCGCACGGTGCCTCGCACTAGTACATTTCTTCAGCAATTGTTTCTTCCTTGAATTTTGACGTCCAGAATTGATCCTCGACCCCCAAACACGACCCCAGGCTTAATCTCTTGGAATTTTATTTAGACTTCAAAGCTCCAAATAGCTCGAATTAGTTCCACAACATCTACATAACTCGGAATCACTCCTACCAGGCATAAAACACACAATAAGTGCAAAACACTAGCGATTAAACCTCAAACACAATAAAAGTGCAGTAAATTAGAACCCCACACTTAACCATTTCTCGTCCTCGAGCAATCAAACTACAATTTATAAAGACACAACCTTTTTAAACAATCCTCCTAACTCATTATACTAAGAATATTTAAAATAGACTAATCACAATAAATGTAACATCATCACCTCAAGATTTGACTCACAAGCACCATGTATTTTTCACAACCCGCTCACTTACTCTAACGTAGAGGTCAAGCATTATATTTCCTTTATGAATCAAGTTCCCTTACACAACAAAAGAGGGTAGTTCCACACTCAATATAATTTAAGAACAATTAGGAACACAAGATAGAAAGAATTCTCTCATTCTCAAAAACAACATTCATATGCCACAAAAGATGAACCATAGGCTTTCCTGTAGTGTACTGCTCTAATAATCGAGCTCATTCAGTCTAATATCAAGAATGACTTTAATTGGTTGTAATGTAGGTTGCGGGACAGGTGGACTACATTTAGATATAAGAGTGACTACACATCCCTAAGCACTTTAATACATACACTTTAATATTTAAAACCCCACACTTATGTCAAATCATAACTCCACTTTCACATAAATATACATCAACTCCCTACTTCTTTAGACGTAATTACATCAAGAGTTACCACTTTCAAGGAATATTTTCCACAACAATACAACTGCTTTTTTTTTTAAAATTCAAGTGGCTTTTACTTTTTCAAAAAAATGTACCTTTCTCCTTATTTCATTAGTTCCACTCAAAAGCCAAACCAACCACCCCACACTTTAACTTTTAAAAAGTTCATAACAATTCCAAGTGCTCATGAAAAGGTGAAAGGTTCAAATAGATGGTTAATTCAGACAAATAGGTAAGACTTGTAATGTGGTTGCCAAAGAAAAAGGATTACACGCTCAAAGAGGTTGACTGCGATACATAATAATTAGGTGGGTAAAAGCATATAACTGGCTCAATAAAGAAATGCCTATATCACTTCCTAGACTGACCAAAACTACTAATTTGCTTTGCAAACACTCGGATCAAGTTCAAAACATCAAATTCAATGCACATAATAACACACAAACTTCACACACACATGACACATAACTCACTCTGGATTGGTATCATCAAGACACTCTAGTCAAAGCAGTTAAGCAAAGCTAAGATCATACAATTTAAGGTACTTATACAAGAGTCAAAACTGAGCCCAAGCGTCACAACCAAAGTACTCACTATTCTCAAGGCATAACAAAGTCAAGAAATATTACTTCAGTTCCAATCACAGTGCATTGGTTTCTACTCCTAAAAAATGAAACTAACTACACAAGATTCAAACAAAACCCTTGGAAACAGAAAAACCAAGGGATAATTGCTACATTACTTACAAAGAAAATCTTTTTGTCTTTTTTCTTTCGACTTAAATCCCTCAAAAATAATGTCTAGGAGATCCAACGTCAGGAAAAGTCCCAATTTTTCTACTTTTTTTTCCTTTTTTTCAAAAACTACTGCACTAAGAATGAGTACTACAACTAAGCAAAGATATCATAGAAAATAAGCCACACAATCTCCTTATCCCTCACTTAAAATTGTGCAATGTCCTCAATGCACACTGAAAATAACAAGAGGGTAAAAGTGACTCCCTGGTAGGCTAAGGCCGAAGAATAAGCAACACACGGGTTACTCAGACTTCTCCCGATTGTTATATTTTGTGCGGGCACGCCACAGTTAGTTCCAACCATAGCTTTTGCACATTTCTAATGGATTTGACTCTACGCTTCTGCTCGTATAAAACACAGAAACAATACTACCAAAATAATACAACAATAAATTAAAAGTAAAAAAATATATATATATAAAAAAGTAGAATTGGGTTGCCTCCCAACAAGCACATTATTTATAGTCGCGGCACGACGCCATCACTTTCACCACTTTTCCTTCCACTTTGAGGATATGAATTGCGCCCCCAATTTTGCATCAATTTTTCTGTTACGTTCTTGGGGCGGTGGTGTGAAAATAAAGGAACCAAGCAATAGATATCGCATCTTGCACTTCTTGGCCTTGAAGTGAGGGATGTCATTTTGTCTTTTTGGTGTGGCAAATTTTAGAATATAAGGGTCTTCTTCTTCATCTAAACATCTCTCCAAAGACTCGATCTCCATGTCTCCATCACACATAATGTAGAAAAATTATTAGAATGAGGACCAACACGCCCCAACACCAAAACTGTATTATTATTTACATCCTCAATAAGATATACTTCCTCAACCTCAATATCATCCACAAAAACATGGTCCAATGATTGGTATTCTCGTTTTAGCTCCTCAATTTTTCCTAGAAGATCTTTTTCAACTCCACACAACTCATCACTAAATTGTTGGGTGTTACACGCATTAATCTTTGCACTCAATTGAGCCTCCAAGTCGCAAATAGAACTACCAAATTGGTCGATCTCTTGTCCAGTTCAACTCTTCCTTCTATAAAGTGTTGTATCCCATTTGTAGTTTTCTCACGAAAACCTCCATATTCCTCTAGCAATTTCCTGTGCATATCAAGAATGCGAACATCGTGTTCCATATTATCCAATTCGTTACTCTTGTCAAACTCACAAGAATTATTAGAATCAACATAAGAAGGGATTGGAGTAGGATAACAACACTTAGGACAATTATTCCAATTACCACCACAAATAGTACATGATTGAGATGATGCACACAACTCGGTACTGGGAATATTTTTACAATATTGCCACAAGTGGGGTCCTTTACAATATGGACAAGGATCAAAAAAATAAGAATACTTACTATTTCACCACTTTTCGTTCAAAGATGCTATGTAAAAAAATAATAATACTAACTACGTTAAACTAAAATTAAAAAATTAAATAAATAAAAAGTAAAAATTAATCAAGTCGAAAGTTAATTTCTAATTCTCTGGCAACTGCGTCAAAAACTTGTTGCTCCCAAATGCACACGCAATTATACATGGTCGACAAGTAATATATGATTATAAGTCCAGATATCGTACCCACAGGGACTTGTGATTAACTATCAACTAAATTAAACTATGACAATTAATCTATTCAAGAGATTTTCTAAAGATTATTAACTACAACTAATCTAGAGTAAGAAACTATGATTAAAGGAAACAATTTGGCGAATATTAGAGACGAATTGTCACGACCCCAAATTTACACTGGCCGTGATGGCGCCTATCATGGTACTAGGCTAGCCAATTTACTGAACATAATACACGAAACTTTCCTTTTAAAGCAATAACACGATTTATCTTAACCTTACACGTTTAGTATTTCACAAATTCGGATAAGAAATGAAAACATCTGAACAAAATCCCTAAAACCCGGAGTCAACAGTCATGAGCAACTAAATGGAACACAGAATCTGACACAATTTCCTTAATACATCAAGTCTAGGAGAAATATAAATAGCGACAAAAATAAGAGGGAGAAGGGTGGGGCTGCGGACGCCGTGCAACTACCTCACAGTCTCCGACAAAGCTCCACTGAGAAAAACCAAGTCTCACTCGATCCGGGCACCTGGATCTGCACACAAGGTGCAGGGAGTAACGTGAGTACACCAACTCAGTAAGTAACAAATATAAATAAGGACTTGAGTGTAGTGACGAGCTTTTAAAATCATGTAAAAATCATATAAGAAACATCAGTAGAAATCGATAAATCAAGTCAGGAATCTACGTTTCAAAAGTTTCATAAAACTCCAGTTTTCCCTTTTCAAATCTCATATAACACACTGGTTCAACATTTATCGTTTAGAGGCAAAAATGTAAAGAAGAGTGAAAACAGTAGTTACATAGCAAGTAAGCCCCTTGGGCACAATGTCACTCACAATATAAAGCCCCTCGGGAAAGCCTCTCAGTCACTCGTGACTCACCTTTCGTCAATCAGCACTCACCCTCGGCACTCACTCTCAATAGGTACCATATAATAATCGTTGCACGCGTACAACCCGATCCATAAATAGTCGACTGCGCTCACTTGGGGTGTACAGACTCCGAAGGGGCTCCTTCAGCCCAAGCGTTATATCGCTGCGGCGTGCAACCCGATCCAATATATATCTCTTCGGCGTTCAGCCCGATCCTATATATCTCGCTGCGGCATGCAGCCCGATCCAATATATATATATATATATATATAACGCTGCGACGTGCAACCCGATCAGTCACTATCCTCACAAATCTGGCTCTCGACCTCGCTCTGTCATCATCCTCACAAGCCACTCGGGCAACTCACCACAAATCAGGGGGACTCAGCCCAAAATATCTTTCATTTGTTTGAAAACAGGGTGATAAACATGAATGAAAAATAAACAAGTATAAATCATGAGTGAGATCATATTTTCTATCAAAACGGTGTGACAATAGTAGTAAAACACCCCTGAGGCTCCAAACAAGTCGGCACAAGGCCCCAAACATGGCATAACCCAAAATATAGTATAAATCTCTAAAGATACCGAATGTCATATGATTTCCAATCAAACACGCGGCTCAATAGTCTCTACGGGATGGACCAAGTCACAATCCCTACCGGTGCACGCCCACATGCCCGTCACCTAACATGTGAGTCACCTCATTTATCAAAACAATACGAAATACCAGGGTTTCATACCCTCACATCTAGATTTACGTTCGTTACTTACCTCAAATCGGAAGAAAACTACTCCGCGATGCCTTTGCCCCTCGACTCGGCCTCAACGCGCTCCGAATCTATTCAAAATAGATTCATATCATCAAAATATGCAAAAGGGACAAAGCCCACTCAAAAATAACCAATTTACATCAAAAATCCCGAAATTGCCCAAACCCGACCCCGGGCCCATGCCTCCGATTCTGATAAAAATCACAAAACCAGAATCCTTACGCTCTCACGAGCTCATGCATACAAAATACATCAAAATCAGACCCCAAATGGCCCCTCAGATCCCTAATTCATACTTTCAAATTTCAAGCCCTAACCTTCCAAATTTCTCCACTAAAACATGATTTAAACAATGGGATAATCGTCATAAACACAAGATACAAGGTCCATGTAGCTTACCTCACTGAATACACTTGATCCCACCTTGAAATCCCAGCTCCAAGCTCCAAAATCCGTAAAAAATGGTGAAGAAATGAGTGAAGATTCGCGAAGGCAACCTTATATAGGTTCTGCCCAGCAATCTCTCACCTGCGACACTATGCCCGCACCTGCGGAAAATTCCTCACAGGTGCAGATTCTCACTTAAACAAAAAATCCGCATCTGCGGCCTTCTACACGCACCTGCGGGCCCGCTAGTGCGGGCCAACCTCCGCACCTGCGCTCCCAGTCCATGCTCCACATTTTCGCATCTGCGCAAGGTCTTCCGCACCTGCGGCTCCCCGTCCACAGGTGCGGCCACACCAGAAGGCCTGCACCAGCAGCCATTTGCTGCATTTTTCCAACTTCCAACCTTCAAAAATCATCCGAAATCAATCTCGAGCCCCTCGAGGCCTCAACCAAAAGTACCAACAAGTCATATATCAATATACCAACCTAGTC
>ML346595.1:0-14377 GCA_005239505.1 Nicotiana paniculata | reverse complement strand
CTACCAAAACCCTAGATTAAAGAAGTTAGCTAAACATGTTCATAAGAATCAAACTCAAAATAAATTGCATAATTGAATTACAAAGTGATGAATAAAAGATGTAGAAATCAATGTTTTGTCACTTCAACGGTTTCTTCTCTTCAATCCTTCGTCTGCCTTGCAATCCTCATTAAGTTGTGTTTTAGGAGTCTATTTATATGCTTAGGACAAACCCTAAACGTGTAGGAGACTTCTATTCCAACCGGGAAACACTTAAACTTGTCAAAACTCGGAATTGACCAAAACAGAGGCCTGGCGTTATGAAGCTAACGCCTGGATAACGCCAGGCTAGGGCTAGCGTTTGGACTCCAACGCCTGGCTAACGCCAGGCTAGGTATGGCGTTTGGACCCTAACGCCAGGCATGACCAGGCGTTTGGGCTCTGGCGCCCAGCTATAGCCCAGTGCACTCCTCCTCGCCTCTTGAGCGTATTTTTGATGTATTTGCATCCATTTAGCTCGGTTTCTATCTCCAATTCACCTACACATGAAATAGACTCTATTATGCATATAAAAAGTGTATTTTTATCATTAACGCACATAAAATATAGGGCATATAACATGTTAAACCATGAATTCTAGCCTCGCATCACCTGCCATAGGTGTCCAGTGCCGTCCCTCACCCCTCTATAACCCAGTTCGGGATTTATTTTGCTATCTTTTTCTCATGACTGTGACTGCTTTTATTTCTTTATGTGTTTAGTGCCTGAACTATGCTCTTATCAATGAACTGTATTGTTTTTTCTCTTACCTATTTTGTCTCACTTTCCTTGATAGTTTACATCCTTGGTTTACTATTGATGATTAATCCATGTTTGCATTTGCAGTTGCCTCTGTGGCCATGAGTAATTATTATAAATCTGGTAACTCTAACACTGTGCAACTTTTTGATGATGCCAAAAGGGGGAAGATATGCTATGCTACTATTTTGAAAATTGTGATATTTATAACCTAATGAACCTGGTTCTTTATGATAAGTGCTTAATACTATAAAAAGTGTCAATGTCGGATTAAAGTGATTACAGTCCTAAGCACAGAGATTGTCATCATCAAAAAGGGGAAATTTGTTGGATCAAGAAGCTGAATGGTTTTGAAGATTGACAAATGAACTCAAGAGTTGAACCAGATCCATCACTAGAGACATAGACATGCAGACTTAATGGCACGTTAGGTGATCACAAACAGGAGATAAAAACAATCAGTGATCTGAAGATATATCTCCTGATCGAAAAGGTTGTAAACTGATAGGGAGATGGACTCCTTATTCAGTAAGGACATAATCAAGATAGAAGAGGATCTAGGGAGTTGAGATCAACTAGAACTCTTCCACCAAGGAAGAGTTGCATCCGAATTCTAGTATATCTCCGAATTCTAGTATATCTCCTTTTCTACTGATCCTATATATTGTCAAGTGTTCTTATTGAACAGGCGCGCACAAACACAGAAGCAAAACAAGAATCGAGAACAAAATTACCAAAGCAATTTTGTAAGCAGTTCGTGTGAGAATTTCATGTGCGATTCTGAAGCTACTTGAACCAACTAGAAGAACCAGTTCNAAAACAAGAATTGAGAACAAAATTACCAAAGCAATTTTGTAAGCAGTTCGTGTGAGAATTTCCTGTGCGATTCTGAAGCTACTTGAACCAGCTAGAAGAACCAGTTCCATCTGTTGTCTTTTAGTCTAGTTTATTTGTAGTAGGTGATTACAAAGTGTATCTTCTAGCTTTATCTAGAAGAATTTGTAATAGGTACTGAGTATTCAAGTTAGAGTTAACTTGAAGGTTGTCGTAAATAGCTAGAGGCAGTTTGCCACAAGGGGATTAGAGTTAGTCCTTAGGTTTACAAAAGAGTTTATTTTGTAAATGTTGTTTGGCTCATTGATTTAGTGGAGAGTTTGGGAAAATCCTACTGGGAAGTAGATCGTGGTTTTTTCACCTTTTGAGCCAGGTGTTTTCCACGTAAAATTGTTGTGTTCCTTTATTTTCTGCAATTATTATTCCGCAAACTGTAGGAGTTGGAACACATAGAAGAACCTGGTCCTTCTATAACTACTGCACGCGAAAATTGGTCACCACACAAATCACCCCCTCCCCTCTTGTGTGGTATTGACATAGATAAATAACAGTTATGCATCTGTTGTTGTTCCAGAGACTTCAAGGTACATCTGCCCGCATCCACAGACCTCGGAGTCCCCCTCTATCTCTTTTGTGTAGTTCTTCCTTTACTACTTCTAAATACTGATGTATAGAACAATTATTCGAATTCTTAGAAGATTGTAACTTATGATGTTCCATGTCTTGGGGAAATTCTGTATATATTTCGAGAGTTGGTTATTCTATATGCCGAGCAGCATTTCTATCAGTTATTAAATTACCTGTTGTTGTTAGTTGTTAAGATTTATGCTTCCCTTTTCATTGTTTCCGCAAATTTTAGTCTTGCCTAGTCGTAGAGACTAGGTGCCATCGCAACCTCTCACGGAGGGAATATTGGGTCGTGACAACTGTGTCGATTATACATATCTTGGAGCGTTTAGTCACTCATTATACCAGAGCATCTACTCACTTAAACTTCAAGATTATTTTTCTTATATAGTCACCGATTAAGTATTCGAGCATGAACAGTTGAGAATAAATCAGCAACGCTAGTCATACATATGTAAGTGTAAATTCTCATAAATAAAATAAAATCGTACACTCTATTAGAATCTATTACACGTATACGGATATGAGTGTAATTTATACGAAAGCACTAATTGATTGAGTTTAATTAATATAGTCGTTGTGTATATATATAAATTGTAAATAACAATAATTTAATTTATTGCATGCCTAATATAATTTTATGCAATTGTTTTAGGGTTTTTGTCTATTTTGGATTTATGTGACTAAATTGGGTAGGGGTAAGTTTTGCGTACACTGTACCCTCCCCAGACCCCACTGGTGGGATTTTACTGGGTTGTTGTTGTTGTTATTGTAAACTACATCGTAACTAAAATTGATTATGCACTAATAGAGGTATATAAATTATTTAAACTAGTTAATTTGTGTTGTATAAATTATATAAACTAGGGTTTAGTGCTCTTAATTTATGAAGTCATATGCTCTTAATTATTTAATTTCTTTTATAAATAATTTATTATTTTAGGGTTTAATTTATTATTCTATTAGTGTTTATTGCTTTTAGAAATCTAGAATTTATTAATTCTGGGGATAATATTGTTCTATTAGTGTTATTGCTTTTAGAAAATTAGGCTTAACTAATTATGCTATATTAACTGAATGTGTTAATAAATAATTAATTGAATGAGTTAGTCTAATTGAATGTGTTAACAAATTATAATCTTTATGAGTTAGTCTAATTACAATTAATGTTAATGTTTGCTATCTTGCAAGTCTTTCAGTTATATTGCCCATCAATGGTAATTGAATTTGAAAAGAACTCATTTAGGGATATATGAGAACTTTAAAATTAATGTGCACTCAAATTATTTAAATTAACTACCTTTTAACTACTAAGTTTATTATTTAACTTAAACTATAAATTGATTTGGATGCTCATTTAATATAACATGCAGTTTATTTATTCTTTGTGAAGATGGAATATCGTAGTTGGATTTTGAGGGAGGAATTTATAGAAGGGTTTAATGAATTTATTAGGCATGCATTGTCACTTGAACCATTTCAAATCGGAAGGATGATTAGGTGTCCTTGTGTGAAGTGCAAGTGTTTGCATTTTTTTGGATCGGAGGATGTTAAGACTCATCTTTTTAAAAAATGGTTTATGAATAACTATTTTGTGTGGACTAGTCATGGAAAGGTTGATGGTAGTGATGGTGTATTTCATAACATAGTTCTTGGTGAAAGTAGTAGGTCGGTGGGGAATAACGTTCAACATCCTAGATACCATGAAATGGTTGCGGATGCTTTTGGGATGCACTTCGAGTTTGAACCCCATAAAAGTGTTGAACAAGCTCCTAACGAAGAGGCAAAATATTTTTATAAACAGTTAGAGAGCGCTAGTCGTCCACTAAGTGAAGGGAGTATGCACTCTCAGTTGTCTATTACGGTTAGATTATTAAGTATCAAATCAGATGCCAATATTTCTCAAGCAAGAATGGATTCTTTCATTGGCATTATGAGTGAACTAGTTGACCTAACATTCAACATTCCTAAAGATTTCTATAAGGCTAAAAGATTGGTTTCTAAGTTAGGATCTCGTCTATGAGAAATGATTGTTGTGAAGATGGTTGCATGTTGTATTATAACGGTGATGGAGAATTAGAAAGTTGTAAATTTTGTGAAAAACTTCATTTTAAGCGGGTTTCCAGCGGGAAGAAGGTTGTTGTGAAGTCGATGCATTATTTACCTCTTATACCTAGATTAAATAGGTTGTATGCATCGATGAGTTCTGCTCCTCACATGAGATGGAACTATGAAAATAGAAGGTCGCATGGTGTTGTGTGTCATCCTTTAGATGGGAAAGCTTGAAAGCATTTTGATAGGACGTATCCGGATTATGCTAGTGAATCAAGGAATGTTCGGTTGGGTTTGTATGCTGATGATTTCACACCATTTTCTTTTTTCGCAACACCATATTCATGCTGACCAGTCTTTATTACGCCGTATAATCTTCTACCTGAAATGTGTATGACTAGTCCATACATTTTCTTAAACTGTGTTATTCCTGGTTCCCGCAATCCAAAGAGATTGTTTGATGTATATTTGCAACCTCTAATTGATGAGCTAAAACAATTATGGTATGACAGAGTTGAGACATATGATATAACAACTAAGAAAAATTTCAACTTGAGTGCTAACTTAATGTGGACCATTAATAATGATTTTCTTGCGTATGGAATGTTGTCTGGGTGGATGACCGCTGGAAAGTTAGCATGTCCTTACTGCATGAAAAATGGTAAAGCATACACTTTAAGACATGGTTGTGATGACCTAAAAGATCGTCTTATGTTTTAGAACCTAATTTTGCGCTTGTTAGCCTTAAAACATTTCATTTTTAACCTCCTGGATTTGTGTGCGCTGATTTCACCACATAGGAGACCCAAGGTAGATCTGCCGACGTCCGCATACCCTAGATCCCCCTTCTACCTGTCATTTTAATGTTTCTTTTGACTCATAAACAGTTGTATTTTCCTTTAGTCGAATATTTGTAGATAAATCATAGAATTCTGTGAGTTGTGACTCCAAATCATGGGTAGAGATATATAATATATACGGTGTTGTAATGAATTTCTATTTCCTTATTAATTCATCATGTGTTAAATTGTAGTAATCCGCTGCAAGTTTCAAGATTATTGTGTTTTGAATAACTAACGTTGGCTTGCCTAGCAAGTGTGGTGTTAGGCGCCATCACGATCCCGACGGTGGAAATTTCGGGTCGTGACAAGTTGGCATCAGAGCACTAGGTTGCTTAGGTCTCACAATTCAAGGACAATCTTAGTAGAGTCTTGGGGATCAGTACGGAAACGTCTGTACTTATCTACCAGAGGCTATGAAGTTTAGGAACAAATTTCACTTTTATTCAACTCTGTCGTGTGATTTTGTTACCCCAATACTAATTGAATTCTCCTGATCTTATTCTCTTGCAGATGGCGTGAACACGCACCGCTTCCTCTACTGATCAACAGTCATAGCCTCCATCAGCAGCTCCTACGAGGGGTAGAGGTCTCTAATGGTTGAAGAAAATGGAGTGAAATGAATAAATCCCGTGTTTTAAAGAACTCACAGCCTACTGTGGTTCCGCACCTGTGGTTCAAGGACCGTACCTGCGGTCTCGCACCTGCTAGTAAAGGCTTGCACCTGTGGAACTGGGACAAGGGGCGTGGGCTCGGACCTGCGAAACTGAGTTCGCACCTGCGGGAAAGGGCCCGCACCTGCGAGAAGAGGCAGCCCATCTGGAGGTCGCACCTGCGAGGCTGGGACCTCAGGAGCGATCCCGCACCTGCGACTGGGAAACCGCACCTGCGGTCACACCAGAACAGGTGCACCAGCAATTGGTTCAGCTGGTTTTTAGCCTCGTATGGTGCCCGAGAGGCACCTGGGCCCACCCGAGCCCCCGTCCAAGTATACCAACAAGTTCCAAATTATAATACGAACTCGCTCGATCCTTCGAAACACCAAAAACAACGCTAAAACTCAAAATCACACCTCAAAACCCCTAGAATCAAACTTAGGAACTTTAAGTTTCTTGAATTCGCTAACAATGCGCCGAACCGACCTATACTACTCGGAATGACCCCAAATTTTGCGAGCAAGTTATGAATGACATAATGGAACTATTCCAGGTCTCGAAATTCCGTTTGGACCTCGATAACACAAAAACACATCCCAAACCACAATATGAACTTAAGGAAACTCTTATTTCAATATTGGGCGCCGGAACGCTCTCGGTTCATCCAAAACCCATTCCGAACATACGCCCGAGTCCGAAATCATCATACGAAGCTACCGGAACCATCAAAACTCGATTCTGAGGTTGTTTACCCAAAATGTTGACTGAAGTCAAACTTGGCCTTGAAGGCCAATCTTAAGGAACCAAGGGTTCCTATACTACTCTAAACACTTCCGAATCCCGGACCACCCGCCCCCGCAAGTCATAAGTCATAATAAGGCGCTACGGAAAGTTTCATTTCGGGGAACGGGGTCCGATAATGCAAAACGACCGGTCGGATCGTTACACCTAAAGTACAAACAGAGAGAATATTCAATAGAATATTCCCTCTGTGGATCCCAATATGAAACTAGCCGTTATTTCTATCTCCGTTGCTCGATCTCGACCACGATCAATCGTTGAACTGCTCAGTACATGAGGTTATTGACCGACCACGACCATGCTATACTTATCGATTTCCAGGTCACTCTCTTCACCCAACTCTACACGACTTAATCCTCGATCTGATTTTGACCCATAAATTGTCAGCGTGCAGAGAGGTCGAGGCCATGAAATTGCCAAGTTTAGGGGGTATTAAAGACCACGTGATGTTTAAGGGAAACTAAACAAAAATTGTCAAATTCAAGGGGCTCCCGAATTATTCTGCCTAGTCCTTTATGATATTTTGAAAGTTATGCTTCAAATTTAATCTCATTTGAAGTAGATTTAAGAGTTAAATTGTGTGTTGGATTGTCAAAATTTGAAGAACAAGTTTATGTTTCTGATCAATTTACACTTCAGTTTAAAAAGTCTTAAGTTCATGCAAAAGTTAGCTATACTTTAGACCAATTAAGTCTTAAATGCAATTTTGCATTTCAGACTAAAAAAGTTTTAAGCGCATGTAAAAATTAGCCACACTTCATACTCAACGGTCTTAAGTGCATCTTAAGTTTGCAACTTTACACGAAAATTTTTCCAGCTTCAGACCTGCTAAGTCTGAAGTTAATCCTAAGGCAGGTAAACTTGTAAATTTTGTACAGTATGAATATAACTTTAATGGTGACCTATATATATATATATATATAAAAGCACGAAGGCCCTTAGCGAAATGTTGTTCGTCTTTTTTACCCTTTAAAATAGATTTCACATTGAACAAAATTGTCATTCACGATATTTCCCTAATATTTAGGACTTTGAAATCAATATGAAATCCGAAAATATAGGAAGTAAAAATCAATTAAATTTTTACCTTATATAATCACTTTCTTATTCAATAACGTAACATAACTATTATGTCGTTCTATTATTTTTTCTAATTTCTATATATCCAATCAAACACGTATAGTGAGCTAAAAGACTATAATTTAAAACTAACACTTTTTTTCCGTTAAACAAATAAAAAATAACTATAGACGTAAGAAACCTAACCAAAATAATAAATTATTTAATTATGAATTAAATAAGGAAAGAATTTATTCAAGTAAAGTATCATTTGGTTTTAAATACCTAAATACATAATTCAAATTAGGAAGAATTTAATAACCAAAACTTTAGTTGATTTAAAAATAATAAATATTGGGAAAAATTTAATTATTCTAGAAAAACTTTAAAAAAATCAATTGACAATTTCATTTCAAATATACCTTATTTAATAATATTTATAAAATATTAAAAATTTAATACTCGTCGATATAGGTACACGCGTAAAGCACGTAGCTTAATTCTTTTTCGTATTTACGCTTTTATATATATATATTTCCATCTATATCTATATCTATATCTATATCTATATCTATATCTATATCTATATCTATATCTATATCTATATCTATATCTATATCTATATCTATATCTATATCTATATCTATATCTATATCTATATCTATATCTATATCTATATCTATATCTATATCTATATCTATATCTATATCTATATCTATATCTATATCTATATCTATATCTATATCTATATCTATATCTATATCTATATCTATATCTATATCTATATCTATATCTATATCTATATCTATATCTATATCTATATCTATATCTATATCTATATCTATATCTATATCTATATCTATATCTATATCTATATCTATATCTATATCTATATCTATATCTATATCTATATCTATATCTATATCTATATCTATATCTATATCTATATCTATATCTATATCTATATCTATATCTATATCTATATCTATATCTATATCTATATCTATATCTATATCTATATCTATATCTATATCTATATCTATATCTATATCTATATCTATATCTATATCTATATTTATATCTATATCTATATCTATATTTATATCTATCTATACTATATTAAAAGCACGAAGCCCCTTAGCAAAATGTCGTTCACCTTTTTTTTCCCTTTTAAAAATAAACTTTACATTAGACAAAATTTTAATTTAGTTATTATCCTAATATTTAGAACTTTAAAACTAATTAAAATTTTAGTTATCAAATCTTTCCTTAGTGAATTATGTAAGAAGTCCTAATATTAAGGAGTTTAAAGTAGATATTATTTGGGGAAATAGGAATAATATTAGTTTTTCTTTTTGCTATATATCCAACGGTAATTTCAATGAAAATATGTTTCACGTTAATTCTTCTTATTGGGGAACTTATAATTCTAACGAGATGTAATATTAAAAGTAAGAGATCTTGTACGAACTAATTATATATTTTAATTATTAAATATAGTTTTAAATATTGCACAAATTAATAATGAGAATAATATATTGTTCGAGTAGGAAAAAAGTTCAAAAATAATTTGTATCTACTATACTATCGTAAAAGCATGAAATCTCAACAAGTAAGTCTTTGAATTAATAAATAAGAAAAATAATTAATTCATTTTTTTTTCAAAACGATTATGTAAGTAAAATTATTTATCATGTTTATAAAACATTTAAGGTACATAAATTTATTTTCACAAGAAGAGCAACGGCCATGAAAGAAATAAAAAAATAGAGCAAAATTTATTTTAATATAGTATTAAAAGTTAAATAGCTAAAAATGCCAAGTTAAAGCATTGAGGATGTAACATAAGACAAAAGGTATCAAAAGACATTATCATTATTATTAATTTTCTACTTATATTCATTCCAATAAATGATAGCTTCCTATATTTTTTTAGTATAGTATTATATTATTTCTTATAATTCAATATTATCATTTAAGACTTTAAATTTTTATTTATCAATATCTTTCTTGGAACTATAGTTCTACCCCATCCCTCTAAAATTTATAAAAGGTTAAAAGATTCAAATTTTCAATTTATTTTATTATCTTTGAATATTTATGGCAAAAGTATTTTTTATTTATTTGTGTATAGTCTTTGATAACAAAAATTACAATTATTTTCATAAGATATTTCACTCCTTATGAATCACGATAAGACTTACATGAAGTATGATTTCTTCACTTTATTGAGCTAGCTTAGTGAGATTTATATCCATTACTTTTAGTAACTTATATTTTTTAATATTTATTCAATAACTCAAATATATTATTTAATAATATTTATATAATTTTAAAATATTTATATTTATTGATATAGGTACACGCACAAAGCGCGTATCCTAAGATTAGTATATATATATATATATATATATATATATATATATATGCATACACACACACACATGCATGCAACCCGACATATCGTTTGAGCTCTAGCGCGTCGTTCAGCAGTTTGAGGCCATGAGCAGCTTCACTTCAGGTATTATGACTTGTATGAATGGCTGGAATTGAATTTCGGGAAGTTCAGAGTTGATTTGGAAAGAGGGTTCTCATTTCGGAAGCTTTAAGTTGAAAGAATTGACTAAGTTTGAATTATTTAGTAAACGACCTCGGAATCGAGATTTGAAGGTTCCGACAGGTTCGTATGATAATTTTGGACTTGGGCGTATGTCCGGATCGGGTTTTGGATGACCTGGGAGCGTATCGACGCCTATTGTGGAAGTTAGCATTTTTGGAAGAATTTCATAAATTTGGGTTGAAGTGCATTTCAATGTTATCGATATTCGTTTGGGATTCTGAGTCTGGGAATAGCTCCATATGTTGATTCTGGAATAGGGAGCGTGATCGGAAGTGAATTTGGAGGTTCGTAGGTCATTTTGGAGTTATTTGTCTAAAGTTAAAATTTTGAAGGTTTTTGAGAAGTTTGACCGGAAGTGGACTTTTTGATATCGGGGTCGGATTCTGATTTCGGAAGTTGGAGTATGTCCGTAATGTCGAATACGATTTGTGTGCAAAATTTGAGGTCAATCGGATGTGATTTAATAGGTTTCAACATCGAATGAAGAAGTTTGAAGTTCTAAAGTTCATCAAGTTCGGATTGGGGCGTGATTCGTGATTTTAGCGTTGTTTGATGTAATTTGAAGGCTCGACTAAGTTCGTAATGTGTTTTGGGACGTGTTGGTATAATGGGTTTAGGTGCCGAGGGCCCCGAGTGCATTCCGGGTGGTAAGCGGATCGAACATTGACTTGGAGGAAGGGCTGTAACAGTTGGGCTTCTGGTGTAACCGCACCTGCGAGGTTTAGGCTGCAGGTGCGGCGCCGCAGAAGCGGCCACGAAGGTTGCAGGTGCGATCTAGGCTAGGAGAGCTGGGACCGCAGATGCAGTCATCCTGCCGCAAAAGCAGGACCGCACTTACGGAAGGAAGGGCGCAGATGCGGAAGTTGAGGGACTGGAGGAGGACCGCAGAAGTAGATTATGGGTCGCACCTGCGGAACCGCAGAAGTGGTTAATTGACCGCAGGTGCAAAGATGCTGGAGGCAGTGAGGTTCTTTAAATCGGGGGTTTGGCTCATTTCAACATCATTTCTTCCATGGGAGCCAATTTTGGAGCAACTTTGAGGTGCCATTTTCACCACCAAGCATGAGGTAAGTGGTTCGTTCTAGTTTGAGTTAAATACATCGATTATGTATATGTTTTAACATGGAAATAAATAGAAATGTGGGATTTTGAGGAAAACCTAAAAATTGGTATTCTTGGATTAACCATGATTTTGGACATGAAATTGAGAGCAAATCATATATTTGAGTTCGTGAGGTTATGGGTAAAGTTTATCTTCAAAAATTTCGAAATCTGGGCACGTGGGCCCGAGGGCGAATTTGTCAATTTTTCAATGCGGGAGTTGAGAATTTATATAAATTGAATTATTATAAGTATTAGGGTATATTTTCATTAGTTTGCCTATTATTTGGCTAGTTTTGGGAGCATTGGCATCGATTTGAGTTATCGGAAAGGAGTGGGATGCCGATTATGTAGCTTCGGAGCGAGGTAAGTCTCCTTTCTAATCTTGTAAGAGGAAATTAACCCCATAAGTGAAATAAGTAAATATGTGCTTATATTTGTGGGGGCTACGTACGCACGAGGTGGCGAGAGTCTGTGCGTAGCTGCTATTATGCTTATGTCCGGGTAGCCTAGGACCCAAAAGCATGCTAAACTTGTGATAATTGTAACCTTATTGTCAATTTAAAAGGTTTAATCATATGGAACTTGGTAAATACATTTCTAAAAGGCTAAACATCATTTGCTTGACTTTAAAAAGAGAAATTTTCCCTTTTCCTTGGATAATTGTCCCACGATGAATTCTTGATTGACTGTTTGAATATGTTTATCTTTTATGGAATGGGCCAAACGACTCGGTATATTAAACAGATGCATCTATGGTTTGTCCCATTCGACCCTCTAGCAGTGCATAGTTTAAATATTTTCGGATCAGGTCGTACTACCTCGGCATGATTTGCGCATGCTTGTATTGCTTTCCTTGACATTTATAAATGATGATATTGCCTCTCTGGCCTAAGATAAATTGATAGAATGATGAAATATAAATCTTTGAAAATCTATTATCTTTAAAGGAATTGTTTACCTGCTTCAGGATTAATTAGTTTACCTTTGCCTTATAAAACCCATGATTTTTCACATTATTAATATATTACCATTGGACCACTAGTAAGTGTCGTAGTCGACCTCTCGTCTCTACTTCTTCGAGGTTAGACGGGATACTTACTGGGTATGCGTTGTTTTTGTACTCATACTACGCTTGTTGTGCATTTTTGTCGCACAGGTGCATGTATATCTAGTGTCCTCGTTGGGCGCTACGGCATGGCTGGTACGGAGACGTAGGTGAGTTGCATCTCTCGAGACGACCTGCAGCCAGCAGAGTCTCCTTCAGAGTATTGTAGTGTACTTTCATTTCTGTTTAATTTTATTCCGAACAGTTATTGTATTACACCTTATTTTTCCTAGAATATGCTCATGCACTTGTGAAATCGGATTCTTGGATGATTTCGAGATTATTCATTAGATAAATTTCATAAAGACATTATTATTTATTCAGTGAAGTTATTATTTATTGTTTAATGTTTAAGAGAAATGATTTTGAAAATATTAAAACGAGAATTTACTAGTTATATGGTGTTGTCTTGCCTGACAATGGTGTCCGGCGCCATCACGACCCTTAGTGGATTTGGGTCGTGACCACATGGTATCAGAGCACTAGGTTCCCTTAGGTCTTAAGAGTCATGAGCGAGTCTAGTAGAGTCTTGCGGATCGGTATGGAGACGTCTGTACTTATCTTCGAGAGGATACAGGTCTATTAGGAGCACTTCCCTTCTTGATTACTCATCGTGCGAATTGATCCTTTGAGCCTTGTACCTTTATTTCTTTCTTATTCGATCCTACGCGACGTGAAGCGCTGGTTATAAATCGGGAAGTGAGTAACTGTAATGGTACTACAGATATGGTGCGGGATGTTTCTCCCTGCGTGGTTGTTCGGGCTATCGTTGTCGCCTTGCGGAAGGATATTTTTTCATCTCAGCTCACTAGTTGTGCCTCTGAGAGCTTTGAGGCTATGCACTGGTTGCTATGATACTCATGGTTGGTTGTCGCACAGTATTGACCTGATGGTGGGATGCATGCCCATGTGTCGGGTTAGGGAATGAATTGAAAGGAGGTCTACTCAGGGAATGATTCGGAGATTCGGTATTTTATTTCCGGCGGAGTAAAGGAAATTGGACTATAAATGTTTAGGTTTGGGTTGTTAGAGTAACGAGACTTGGTGTTTTCGAGTGGGGTGGAATTTTCATCTGCGATGTGGTGTCGTCGTCCTCAATTGAATATGTTAATTTTGTCGGTGTTGTGGTTTCCTAAAGTTTGCCTTTGGGGCAGGGTATTGTGAAATGATATTAGAGAAGCAGCTGTCAGAGATCGCGGTGTGTGGTGGTTCAGGATTGAACAGATGTTTCTAGTGTTGATGGCTCGAGAAAGATGATCTTCGGGGAGGTTCAAAGTTAGTAATGACATGTTGGTTCAAGTGCTATAGAGTTAGATATTGATTTAAGGCAACAACAGGGCAGCAAAGGACGAGGAAGGACATGTGGGAAGCGTCAGGCGGTGGTTAAATTTCTAGAAGGCCAGGAGCAAGAAGCGAAAGTCGGGTAGTTGCTTAAAGGAGTGAGTTTGGCCAAAGTGGGAGAGTGGCAGAGTAGCACGTGGGTTCAGTTTCAGGATAAGTACACACCTTGAAGAAAAGTTTAGAGTGATTTGGGAATTTTAGTGGACGGTGATTGGGTATACGGGCTTAATTTGAATTATTGGCTATTATATGATGGGAGATTAGACGCAGCAGGAAGAATTTGCTCGATATGAAGAAGGATACAATATAACTTTGAATTGGAAGATGTTGTCTCACATTTAGTTGAGGTCCATAAGGAGTGAGCTGACTGGAACAACTAGTGAATGAGAACGGTCTCAGGATGGGTTATTGATGTCGTAGTGATGGTACCCCGTGCAGCAACGTGGGGAGACGTCGGCATGTAATTTCTACAGGTGGGTTATCTCCTGTGAGCAGGTCAGCAGTTGATGTGTGGCTAGAATTCGTGATTTTAAGCATTATTTACCTCGCATTTTATGTACTT
>MDKI01225210.1:0-37839 GCA_005239505.1 Nicotiana paniculata | reverse complement strand
ATATATATATATATATATATATATATATATATATATATGTATGTGTGTGTGTGTGTGTGTGTGCAACTGCGACCTCGGGCCCAAGTATACGTAAGCATAACTGCGGCCTCAGGCCCAAAATGCATAAAGCGTAAAATGCGGCCTCGGGCCCAAATACAGGTGTTCAACATTCAGGAACTTAGAATAAGGAACTGAGAATCATACTGAAATACATGATGCTGAAATACTGAACCACATTGAGTTACATAGTACTGGAATATTGAATAAGACTAGACTGAGACATGTATTATTGAATTGATTGTGAACACTGAAACTTTAACTGTTTATGAAATTCTGAGTAAGTCGTACTGAGGCTCAAGGATATCAAACCCAAGTCTATATTGAATACGAACTGAGATCACAATTTTTAGAATGAAAGTCATGAATGAGTTATGAATCTAGAGAATAGAAGTTCTGCAACTATTCAAGGAACTAGACTTTACTATATTTCTGAGGCAATTAGTAACGTCGTAAAAGAAATGTATTGTAGGGAGAATCAATAACATTCACAAACATAGAGAGTTAGCCTCACATACCTTAACTTCCTACTCTTGAGAGTAATACAACATTTGCCAATCCTTTCAACTTTAATCTATATCAATACAAGTCAAAGGTTCATATTAGCAATAATACTCATGTTTTGGCCCCTTAGGCATTTTATCAAACACTTGGCGGCATAAAGCTTCATATCCCTTATTAATGGTGTTTCTATACCCAATCACCCATCCTCTTACTCCTACATAAATTCTAATGTCTCAAATGGCTATAATCAATAACATTCTTTATCACCCATAAGGTAAACAACACACTTAACCCAAAAATCAACAATTAACAACCCAAACCTATAGACTTTCATGTTTTCTATAAAACCTATCAACACATAACTCATGAACTAGAGTCTATAATCATTATCAAATGTTGGAATCAATTGGAGGGTGAAGACATTACTTTTTTGAAGTTCAATCCCCTTGAATTCGAGTTCTAAGGTTCCTTCTCTCCACAATGATGTCCCAATCGAATATCTAATGATTTGGAGGATTTACCCATGTTAATAAGATGTTGGGGAATTGAAATAAACTTAGAATAACTATTAGAACTTACCTTGGGTGGTGGAGGGACCCTTAAGGAGTTAGGTTTTTTAGAGCTATCCTTTCTAGAGCAGGTTTTTATGTTTTGGGGTTGTGGGGGGACGAAATAGGGTTAAAAATGACTTTACAGGTCGGCCACCATTCCCCAGAAGGCCTGACCGCGGTCTCGACCATGGCAAACAGCTGGAGCACTGCCTCACGACCGCGATCGTGGTGGAATGCGGTCGAACGTGGTGGATAGGCATTTTTCTGTAATTCGAACATAATATTTTGCACAGAGCTCCGTTTGGGCTCCACAATATATTGTTGGAAATTTATTTCAAAGGCATACAACTTTCATGCTTTGAGTTATCCCAAATTCCTTACACGGTTTCACCAAAACCTGCTGGAAGATAGACTTTCTGCAAACTTAGTCGATTTTGTCGAATCTTATGCACCTCACTTTCCATATTGATTTTGAAACAACTATTTCCACCCATACTCATCCCGATAGGACTTCATATGTCTAAGATATAACCTTACTACTCTTTTAACACATTCATATCTAAGCCAAATTTACGGGGTGTTACATTATCTCCCCCTTTGGATCATTAGTCCTCGAATGATTGTCTTGACTATAACTTCTGCTAACTCCGGCCCTTAAATGGGTCTGGGGGGACATGAAATTTCATTAACACTTGCATACTAAACTGAATGAATACATGATTACTGAACTGTTGATAGTGAACTTAATGACTGCTGCATTGACTGAATATTGGTCTGCCATGGATACATGAATACAGAACGAACATGGATATTTGAATATTGAACTGGCACGAATATTTGAGAATCGAACTAACATCAATATCAGAGTACTAAGCTGGCATAAATATCTAATTATTGGACTAATATGAGTAGCTGAGTATTGAACTGACTCGAATATCTGAGAATTGAACTGACATGAGTATCTGAGTATTGGAAACTTGAATGTTATAACATGACACGTGAAATACTGGTTGTACCACCACTAATTTTGGTGGCAAATTCAACTCGTAAACTAATTGACCGATCCTTCGCAAGATTCTATATGGCCCAATATAGTAGGGATTATGCTTCCCCTTCTTCCAAAATCTCATAACGCCTTTCAAAGGCGAAACATTCAGAAACACCCAATCTGATCATGCTTTTAAAATGAGTGAGATAATTCTATTATAAAGTCCATACTTACAATCTCCCCTCAAGAGTTTGTGTATTATGTGGTATGGTAACACACTAGGCTTCATGTTGTTCGACTTTCACTTGTTGATAATTCAGGCACTTGGCCACAAAGTCTGTGACGTTCTTTTTCATGTTGGTCCACCAACAAACCTCTTTGGTCATGATTCATATTTGGGGAACCTAGATGGAAAGAATACCTAAAATTTTTGGCTTCTAACATGATCTTCCATCTTTAAGTCCATCTATATCTGGAACACACAATATTTCTTGGTACCTCAAAGTACCATCATCACCCCCTTATTCAAAAGCCATCGTCTTATACTTGTGAATCTCCTCTTTCAACTGCAACGCATAGGGATCATCAAATTGTTTCTCCTTCTCTTCGGCTACTAAGGGGGAACAAGTCCTGTTCTAGACAACAACTCTGTCGTCTTCAAAGTCCGAAGTCGAACTCCTCTTGGCTGGTGAATTTTCTTTCACCAGAGTTCTCTTATCTACCTCAATCATGAGTTATACTTCCCACACTTGATTATCTTCTTAAGAGCTTCTTGAAAACACTTATAGTACTATTGTGAACTAAGTCTTTAACATGTACTCTAAATTTTAGAGTCCTGTGCAACGGCACTACCCTCATAACACATAAATAGGAATGATTTTGTAGCTTTTCTGTGATCACTTTATCATCAATAACTAATCTCGGTGATCATTCTACTCGCTTTGGTTTTCTTACACATTCTAGACATAATCCCTATGGTAATTATACAATCTTCCCCCATTACCAAACTGATTTTCTTTTCCATATCCAACGCTAACTATTCTAGTTTCATCTGGACTTACTAATGTTTTTCACATCATCTCTTAGACTAAAGGTCTTATACTTGTGGATCCTCCCTTTTTTGGTTGGGATCTAAATAACTTTCCTTATTTTCTACAATTCTTTACACTCTACGTCAACGACGACTACTCTTCCAACTTACTTCAGATTTAGAAAAACTAAATTATTCACATAACGGAAAGCTAATATATTCACAACTATCATACACAATCTTACTAATTTAACTCTACCCACACTGTCAATCTTGGAGAAACCACATTTCGATAATTCCTAACGGCTATTCTTCTATAGTTTGCTCTCTTATTGCTAGTTGATTGTTTTTCCCACTATCACTGTACTTCGAATCTAACTTAAAATCTTTGGATTATAACACACGTTCGGTATTTCAAACTGTCATCCACTCACTAGAGTTAACCTGGCTAAGTAAATCAAATTGTACCTCTACTAGCTTTGCTGAAAGTGCTAATTCATTGTATCTACTCAAAACCTACTTACTATACTTTTTCTAAGCGCCTGCTAGCATCTTAATTTCTCCTCTTGATTTGAATATCTAAAGTGAAGCATAAGGTTACTCCTAACTTCTCTCATCATCTGACCGTATCTTTTGCCGGACTCTATCATTATTTTTGAACTATGTCCATGGATCACATTTAGGGAAATTTCATCTGTATTAAACAAAATTAGAATATCTAACCCCAAATTTTCTATACTCTTCAAAATCATTTCCGACCATAAACATCTGGAGTAAGCACCTAGTCACATAATCTAAGGGGGGACTGCCTTATCTTTTATCTCACAGTAACATCGGTTTCTTACAGTAGTTCACTAATGTGGTACTTCCTAATTCTGATTTGGATAAATCTAAACAACTAAAACTCATTCCTTGTCATTCAATATCGGCTGCTCTTGGTTCTCATTTCGTACATCATGTCTTCTTAGTCATATACCTGAGTTGCGCGAAATCACATCTTTGATAATAACAAACGTTTCTGACTCCTAGGTATTTTACCCATAGGCTCTTTTCTGTCCAAAACTATAGTGACCAATGTTAGCGTCTGACATCTGAACTATCATCATCCAACGTGTGGCTCCATTTCAAAGAATTAAAATAAATTGTTCTCTGAGGTAAAACACATACGATTACCATACACAACTTATTGTTCAGAGTATACCATCATATGATTAATCACTTCTTGCGCCATCCGGTGAGTCTTGGTCTTAATCCAAACCTAAAGTATGTGAAGGTTTCGCTATAATCAGTGTTACTTATACTTTCTTTGAGAACCATGTGCACCACTGTATGCTCAGAAGTCACCAGAAATTTTGATACACTGAAAATTGGATATTTGGTAACTGAATAACTGATAACTGGCATCATGAATAACCATAAACTTGCTAACTGAAAGATTGTATAACTGTTAATTGAGGTAAAGTGATAACCATAGAACGTAATAACTTCTTTTGTAATTTCTAGTAAGGTTATGCTCTAATATGAACTACTATCCATTGTATCCCACTTCCAACATCCCCTCAAGTCTCATTTGTTACTAACATGTAATCCATAATTATACCCCAATAGGGAATCATCCTATCTAGAACCTTGGATTTTTTTTTGCTTGCTCGTCGTTTGGGTATTCGATACATATGGAATTCGATAGCAACAGAAGGTTAAATGTTGCTCTAAGCTTCATGGCACGATCTAGAGTAGAAAGAAGTGAGACAATCCTGGATGTCTTGGTAGTTAACCATTTATATGAGTGGCCGGCACACACATATAAAGGAAACTCCACTAGACACGGCTTCATAGACTCCCTAGGACTCTTGAACCTAGTGCTATGATACCAAGCTTTGTCACGCCCCGAACCTGGGCCTGGACGTAACACGGCACCCAGTGCCTGACTACATGCGACCGAGTGAACCAACTGGCTGGCTGAATAAACATATGATAGCACATCATACTAAATGTGGAAGACAAACTAACACATGTTGATATACTGAAAGTCTGGATGATATAAATCAAAGTGCGAAAATACTAATACAATTCTGAAACATATTTATAGCCAACATAGATTAATATGAAAAGCCTGCGACACTTTTTAACTGTTACTCTAGTCTATGAAGCCTCTAATGAAGTACTGAAAAACACTAACTGTCTAAGAATACTTAAGGCTGTAAGGTAATGATAGTTCCCTGAACGAACTGGGGATCACCAAATAGGTTGTACGAGAATCCTAGCGCTCTGAATCGTCAACCTGTAAATCATTACCTACATCGTGAGATGCTGGCCCTGGGAAAAAGGGACGTCAGTACATTTGAATTGCACTGGTATGTAAAGAAACTGAAAGAAAGAATTATAAAAGCTGAAACTGAAACTAAACCGATAACTGAAATGATAACTGATAAATGAAATGATGACTAATAACTGATAACTGAACCGATAACCTATAACTAAACTGATAGCTGATAACTGATAACTGATCAATGAACTGAACAAAGGAAGTAAGGATATGAATACTCCCTCTTCTGCATGATGAACCAACTGTTTATCTGAATAAATAAATTGCGGTCTCAGTCCTTATATATATATGTGTGTGTGTGTGTGTGTGTGTGTGTGTGCACAACTGCGGCCTCAGGCCCAAGTATGTGTATACATAACTGCGGCCTCAGGCCCAAAATGCATAAAGCATAAACTGCAGCCTCGGGCCCAAATACAGGTTTTCAACATTAAGGAACTTAGAATAAGGAACTGAGAATCATACTGAAATACATGATGCTGAAATAGTCAACCACACAGAATTACATAGTACTGGAATATTGAATAAGACTAGATTGAGACATGTATTATTGAACCGATTATGAACACTGAAACTTAAAATATTTAAGAAATGCTGTGTAAGTTGTACAGAGACTCATGGATATTAAACCGAAGTCTATATTGAATATGAACTGAGCTCACAACGTTCATAATGAAAGTCATGAACGAGTTATGAAGCTAGAGAATAGAAGTTCTGCAACTATTCAAGGAACTAGGCTTTACTATATTTCTGAGGCAATTAATAACGTCGTAAAACAAACGTATTGTAGGGATAACCAATAACATTCCCAAACATAGAGAGTTAGCCTCACATAACTTAACTTCCTGCTCTTGAGCGTAATACAATGTTTGCCAATCCTTTCAACTTTAATCTATAGCAATACAAGTCAAAGGGATTTCATATTAACAATAATACTCATGTTTTGGTACCACACAGAATTACATAGTACTGGAATATTGAATAAGACTAGACTGAGACATGTATTATTGAACCGATTATGAACACTGAAACTTAAACTGTTTATGAAATGCTGAGTAAGTTGTACTAAGACTCACGGATATCAAACCCAAGTCTATATTGAATATGAACTGAGCTCACGACGTTCATAATGAAAGTCATGAACGAGTTATGAAGCTAGAGAATAGAAGTTCTAGAACTATTCAAGGAACTAGGCTTTACTATATTTCTGAGGCAATTAGTAACGTCGTAAAAGAAACGTATTGTAGGGAGAATCAATAACATTCCCAAACATAGAGAGTTAGCCTCACATACCTTAACATCCTGCTATTGAGCGTAATACAATGTTTGCCAATCCTTTCAACTTTAATCTATATCAATACAAGTCAAAGGGATTTCATATTAACAATAATACTCATGTTTTGGTACCTTAGGCATTTTATCAAACACTTGGTGGCATAAAGCTTCATAGCCCTTATTGATGGCATTTCTACACCCAATAACCCATCCTCTTACTCTTAGATAAATTCTAATGTCTCAAATGGCTATAATCAATACCATTATTTATCACCCATAAGGTAAACAACACTCTTAACCCAAAAATCAACAATCAACAACCCAAACCTATAGCCTTTCATGTTTTCTATCAAACATATCAAAACATAACTCATGAACTAGATTCTATAATCATTATCCAATGGTGGAATCAATTAGAGGGTGAAGACATTACCTTTTTGAAGTTCAATCCTCTTGAATTCGAGTTCTAGGGTTCCTTCTCTCAACAATGATGTCCCAATCGAATATCTAATGATTTGGAGGGTTTACCCATGTTAATAAGATGTTGGGGAATTGAAATAAACTTAGAATCACCATTAGAACTTACCTTGGGTGGTGGAGGGACCCTTAAGGAGTTAGGTATTTGAGAGCTTTCCTTTCTAGAGCAAGTTTTTATGTTTTGGGGCTGTGGGGGGGGGGGACGAAATAGGGTTAAAAAATGGCTTCCCAGGTCGGCCACCGCGCCCAAGAAAGCTCGACTGCGGTCCCGATCGGGGCAAACAGCTGGAGCACTGCCTCATGACCGCGATCGTGGTGGAACTCGCCCGAACGCGGTGGATAGGAATTCAGACATAACCTTTTGCACATAGATCCGTTTGGGCTCTAAAATATATCTATGGAAAGTTATTTCAAAGACCTACAACCTTCATTCTTTGCATTTTCCTAAATTCCTTACAAAGTGTCACCAAAAGCTGCTGGAATACGGACCTTCTGCAAACTTAGTCGATTTTGTCGAATCTTATGCACCTCACTTTTCATCTTGATCTTGAAACAACTATTTTCACCCATACTCATCCCGATAGGACTTCATATGTCTAAGATATAACCTTACTACTCATTTAACATATTCATCTCTAAACCAAATTTACGGGATGTTACATGGAGGCAGGGCTTAGCCTCATGCAAGATTTGACGGCAGCGCTTAGCCTTATGCAGAATTGAAGGCAGTGCTTAGCCTTATGAAAATATGGAGGTAGGTCTTAGCCTCATCAAGATTTGAAGGCAGTGCTTACCCTTATGCAGAATTGAAGGCAACGTTTAGCCTTATGCAAATATGGAGGCAAGGCTTAGCCTCATGCAAGATTGAGACAAAGCTTAGTCTCATGAAAAGAGAACAAATAATAGGAGCTAGAAGAGTATTTCTTAGCTGGGAGTGGATTCAGTATCGTTGTTGTAATGAAGGATGTGATTTCGAGGTGTGCATATTCCTTGTTCCTGCATTCGAAGAAAAATTGTGAGTTCTGTAAGGGGAGGTCGGTTCGTGCCTCCGTCGGCTTACTTGACTTGCTTTGCTCGATCTGAATATCCGGTTCAAATCAGTGGGGGTAGCGTTTGCTAAACAGAGTTATTTCAAAAGCAAGCATGCGTAGTTTTCAAAGTCATAGTAAAAAATATATTTTTTAGAAAATTGGTTAGATGAACCAGTGATTGTGACACGATCTGAGACATTGCGACTTCTCCTGCCGTAGAGTTTTGAGTGTCCTCCTCAAAATTCTATCCTAGTTAGACGGACAAACATTTTTTACTGTTGTATATGCTGTGATCGGCTGAATTTACTTCGGAAGTTTGAGGGTCCTCCTAAAAATTCTGCCCCAGTTTCTGATCGCGGGAAATAGAAATTTTATTGAATTGTGACCGAACCCATAAGGCTGCCTACGTATCCCCTCTTAAACGGGAATCAGGTCGAGTGTAGTTCAAATACATCATATGAAGAAAACATAAATAGTTACACATAATATCGCTTGAGTGCATCTGAGTTGATTGGTTTCGACCAGACTTCCCCGTCCATTTCTGCAAGCATGACAGCTCCTCCTGTCAATACTCTGTGAACCATGTAAGGACCTTGCTAGTTGGGAGAGAATTTCCCTTTGGCTTCATCCTGATGCGGAAAGATCTTCTTCAACTCCAGCTGCTCTGGCGTGAACTTTCTCGGCTTGACTCTTTTGTTGAAGGCTCTGGACATCCTGTTCTGATAAAGTTGTCTGTGACATACCGCATTAATCTTTTTTCCATCTATGAGGTATAGTTGCTCCTAATGGCTCTTTATCAATTCTGCGTCATTGAGCTCAACTTCTTCTATGATCCTCAAGGAAGGAATCTCTACTTTGCGGGAATAACAGCTTCAGTACCATAAACCAGCAAATAGGGTGTTTCCCCGGTTGATGTGCGGACTGTGGTACGGTATCCCAATAAGGCGAATGGTAGTTTCTGTTGCCACTGTTTGTGATTCTCTACCATTTTCCTCAGTATCTTCTTGATATTTTTGTTGGCGGATTCTACGGCTCCATTAATTTGAGGTATGTATGTTGTGTAATTCTTGTGCTTTATTTTGAAAGTCTCGCACATGGCTATCAGCAGATCACTATTGAGATTGGCGTCATTGTCAGTGATGATAGATTCTGGAACTCCGAACCGACAAACAATTCGGTCGCGAAAAAAATCTGCCACAACCTTCTTAATCACTACTTTGTAAGATGCTTCTTCGACCCATTTGGTGCAGTAATCAATAGCTACCAAGATTAACCGATGCCCATTTGAGGCGGTGGGCTCGATTGGACCAATGACATCCATTCCCCAGGCGGCGAATAGCCAAGGTGAGCTTGTTGCATTGATCTCCAATTTTATCATATCTGCATGCACTTGACATTGTTATCATTTTTGAACATATCGGATGTAATCTGTCTCTATGGCCATCCAGAAATAGCCGGCCCTGAGAATCTTCGTGGCCAGGACAAAGCCATTCATATTCGGGCTTCAGGTTCCGACATGTACCTCTTCTAGAAACTTAGAAGCTTCTTTCGCGTCGACACACCTCAATAATCCCAAATCAGGAGTTCTTCTATATAGGGTTTCTCCGTTGTGGAAGAAATTGTTGGACAATCTCCGAAGCGTGCATTTCTGAGTATGGTTTGCATGATCCGGGTATTCTCCTTTTGTCAGATACATTTTGATGACGTGGAACCAAAGCTTCCCATCTGTTTCTTCTTCAACATGAGCACAATATGTCGGCTGACTATGGATCCTTACTGGGATAGAATCAATGAAGTTCTTGTCTGGATACTATATCATTGATGACAAAGTGGCCAATGCATCAGCAAACTCATTCTGAATTCTAGGAACATATCGAAACTCTATCTTTGTGAACCTTTTCCTCAATTCCTACACATGGTGCAGATATGGTAATATCTTGGAATTCTTGGTTGCCCATTCTCCTTATACCTGGTGCACAAGCAAATCTAAATCACCGATCACCAAAAACTTTTGGATGTTCATGTCAATGGCCATGTTGAGTTCTAATATGCAAGCCTCATATTCTGCCATGTTGTTAGTGCAAGGAAATCTTAGTTTAGCAGATACAGGATAATGTTGACCAGTTCCGATACCAAAATGGCTCCAATGCCGACTCCTTTGAAATGTGCCGCTCCGTCAAAGAACATTCTCCAACAGTCTTAGGATTCAACAATGTCTTCTCCCACGAATAGTACCTCTTCATCAGGAAAATACTTTTTCAGGGGTTCGTATACTCCTCCCACAGGGTTTTCAGCAAGGTGGTCTGCCAGTGCCTGTCCCTTGGCTGATTTTTGAGTTACATAGACAATGTCGAATTCACTGAACAAGATTTGCCATTTGGCCAGCTTGCCAGTGGGCATAGGCTTCTGAAAGATATACTTCAAGAGATCCATTCTTGACATGAGATATGTTGTATAGGCACAAAAGTAATGCCTCAGCTTTTGAGCTATCCAGGTTAAGGCATAGTAGGTTCGTTCCAGCAAAGAACACCGTGCTTCATAAGGTGTAAACTTCTTAATCAGTTAGTAGATATCCTTTTCTTTTCTCCCGATCTCCTCGTGATGCCCCAGAACACAGCCGAAAGCTCCATCTAATACTGCAAGGTAGAGTAGCAATGGTCTACGTGGATCTGGCGGGACCAATACTGGTGGTGTTGATAAGTACTTCTTGATCTTGTAAAAATTCTTTTGACATTTTGACAATCTTCGATCCAACTAGTTGCAGTAGCATTCTTCAATATCTTGAAAATTGGCTTACATATAACTGTGGATTGGGCTATGAATTGGGTGATGTAGTTTAGCCTTCCCAGAAAACTCATTACATTACTTTTTGGCAGTGGTAGCTCTTGGATGGATTTGACTTTTGACAGATCCAATTCTATCCCTCGGCACCAATGTTCTTTAGGCCGAAAGGCATCATCTTGTAAAAGTACACCCCCAGGGTGTAATGAAAGCGGTTTTCTCAGCGGCCTCCTTGTCCATCCAAATTTGATGGTAACCCGTGAAACATTCTACAAAGGATTGGAGTTCATGTCTGGCACAACTGTCGATTAAGATTTGTATGTTTGGAAGTGGGAAATCATCATTTCTGTTGAGATATCGATAATCGAAACAGATTCTAACCCTCCCATCCTTCTTCAGAACTAGCACGATGTTGGCTAACCAAGTTGGGTATTACACTACCCTGAAGACCTTGGCCTTAATTTTCTTAATAACTTCCTCTTTAATTTTTAGACTCATATCAAGCTTGAATTTCCTGAGTTTGTGCTTCACTGGTGGACACATTGGGTTTGTGGGCAACTTGTGGGCCACAATAGATGTACTTAATCCGGTCATGTCGTCGTACGACCATCTGAAGATGTCCTCATACGTTTTCAACAACTGTGTGTACTCTTCTTTCTCTGCGGTGACAAGTGAATGCTGATGCGGGTCTCCTTGACAGTTTCGAAATCTCCTAAGTTGATTATTTCAGTCTCGTTCAGGTTGGACTTAGGCTTGTTCTCAAAGCCCTCCACTTCTCTGACAATTTCCTCAAGTGTGACATCCTCTTCTTCTGAATCACTATCCCTTTGTTGTGTTGCCTCATTACATGTCACAATTGCCGGTTCATCGAGATAGGAAATAGTAATGTTGTATAGATAAAGATATGAGAGAGAAGTGGTAATGGTAATTATTAATTCATTGTAAGTGTCAAACAAATGCGGTTTCTCAAAACAACGTTTTTGGAACATTAGAAAAATTATTTAAAACAGAATGCCAAAAAGGGAAATCATTTTTTTTCAGAAAACAAAATAAATAATGTTGTTCAGCCTTGCTACCCTAAGACACGTCGGGCCATGGATAGTCCGAAAGTCCAATTCTTGAGGAATAATCCTCTCTCCAAAACTCAGATGGTAGGTCCTTCCTCCTTCTCCTCCTCAAAAATTACACAACAATCCATGTCATCTTCTTCCAGGAACAGGTTCCTCAAGGCGGCAAATGCTTCTTCCTCCTCTGATCCCCATATGATGTCGGTCTGCTGGAAAGTCTGACTCAGGTGCGGTATAGGTTGCTCAAGCAGACAGTAAGGACCACGCCATGGTGGTGACAAGTCTTGAAACTCTTGCCAGGTGTATTGATATCCTAGTCCAAACTTGGTACCATTGTGCTTTAGCAGTATTGGCTTTGAGATACCCTGAAGATTTTCCCCAAGACCCATGTCGGGTTCATATCCTCTCCATGCTAGTATACTTTCTATATTTCTACTCCACCACTTATCTTTTTCGATCTCATTGACCCTCTTGATTTGATGATAAGTCTCTCCAACTAGATTTCTCCTACTTTCAACCACCAGGATGATCTGACGGGTGTAAATAGGGTTGCTCCCGTCTCCATGGATAATCACTTCTTGGTGGTTCCACTCGAACATCACTGCCTGATGCAAAGTTGACGCTACAGCCCCAGCGGCATGTATCCAGGGTCGTCCCAACAATAGATTGTATGATGAAGATATATCCAGCACATGGAACTCGACATCAAACCATGTAGGCCCTATATGTAGACAAAGATTTGTCTCTCCAATGGTAGCTCTCTGAGACCCGTCAAATGCCTTCACATTCATAGTCCCTTCGCGTATTTCATACCCGACATTGCCCAACCTCTTTAGTGTTGTTTATGGGAAAATATTGAGACTATATCCCTCATCTATCAGAACTCTGGCAATGAAATTGTCCTCACATTACACGGTAATGTGCAGTGCCCTGTTATGATTCAAACCCTCATGTGGCAGCTCATCCTCGTGGAAAGTGATTTTGTGACTTTCCAGCACCTGTCCCACCATATTGGCCACTTCTCCGCCAGTAATTATGTGAGGTACATATGCCTCACTTAACACCTTAAAGAGAGCATTCTTGTGCACTTCTGAATTTTGTAGCAGTGATAGGATAGATATCTAAGCAAGAGTCTTGTTCAAATGATCGGTGACTGAATACTCCCTTGCTTGAACTTTCCTTCAAAGGTCATCCAGGATTGTTTCAATAATGGGTGGTCTGTTAGAAGCCTACTTACTGGATTCTCCTAAATTCTCTGGTGTATAGACTCTTTCTGTTCTGGTCATTCCTTGCGCAGCGCCGGATTCTTCTATTTTGATCTTTCCCTTTTTTCTATTTTGGTGTTGAAAGGCGGTGTGGTTGACACTGTCACTATGAAAGGGTGTGGCTACTTCCACTTCGAATGGAACAGGCAAAGCTGTGGGGGGTGTTATTTCAACTTCAAATGGAACTGATGCAGCTACCTCAACCTCCACTGGCGGCTGTATTTGTACTATAATAGGATTGAGCGTGATTGCGGGTTTCATAGGATTGTCACCCTCTTTAATAAGTCCAATTGATCCCTCAGGATCCCATTCCTCACCGGTCTCTATCACATTGATACCTTCACCCCTATGATCTGGGAGGGGGTTATTGTGGACGTTGGGTGCAGCTTATTTGCCCTGAATGACCTTATTATCAATCAAAGTCTATATTTTATCCTTCAGTGTTAGGCACTCTTCAATTATGTGCCCTTTCATGCCAGAATGATATGCACAGGTCTTATTTGGGTTGACCCATTGGGATGAATTCTCCACGATCACAGCAGGGATAGAAGTGACGTAACCAGCAGCCTTCATCCTTTCATACAGCTGGTCAATGGGTTCGGCAATGGCAGTGTATTGTTTAGGTGGTCTACATTCAAAGTTAGGACGAGGTCTTCGGTAGTTTGGACGAGTTGGAGGTGACTGAAAGTGAGAGGGTTGGGAATTATATGTGTGATAAGCAGTGGTTGGTTGGGAATGTCTGAGAGGTGATGGTTGATATGTGGGTGGAGATGCTTGGTATGTAAGTGGGGAGGTTTGATATACAAGTGGAGTTTTGGGTCCTTGGGCGACATTATTGTTCCCGCATATTTCTTCTTCGGTATACCCCCTGACTGCAATGCTTTATTTGTAGCCCGCAATGCCTCAAAGTTTGTCACCATACCACTTTTAATGCCCTCTTCAATCCTTTCTCTGAGTTTGATGATATCGGAGAACTTATGGTTTTCAATAACCATCAACCTTTCATAGTACTGCAGATCCTGTGGTCTGACGAAGAATTTGTTCATCTATTCTTCGTCCAATGTCGGCCTGACTATGGCTTCTTCTGATCTCCAACGAGTGGTATACTCACGGAAGGTCTTAGTGGGCTTCTTATTTATGTTCTGAATGTAGAATACATCTGGCGCATTCTCTGTGTTAACCTGAATCTGTCCATCAAGTCAGATGACGTACTCACCAAGTTGGCCCACTTCTTAGGATCCTGGCTGATATAACAGGATAAAGCATCTCCTGTAAGACTCCTCATGAAAAGCTTCATTCAGATCCTTTCATCCTTTCCGACCCCTACCACCTTGTCGCAATAACTCCTCAGATGAACCCTGGGATAACCTGTTCCGTCAAATATTTTGAACTTTGGAGGTTTGTAACTCTCCGCCAGTTCTACATCTGGCTGTATGCATAGGTCTTCATAGTTCATACCTTCTATCCCTTTATCTCCTTCGACGCTTTGAACCCAACTTGTCAACTTCTTGAGCTCTTCAGCCAGGTTCTTAATGAGCAGGCCCTTCTCAATGGATTCTGGTGCATATGATACGGGCTGAGTGGAATGGGTTAGGGTTTCCATGTATATAGTGTTGTTTTGGTGACCGGGAGTTTGGGTATAATGGTGATCATTGGTGGAGTTCTAGGGTTCGGGAATGATTTGTGGAGTATTTTGTGGTGTATGGTAGGTGTTTTGCTGATATTGTGGAGGGATAGTTTGATTCTGTGGTGGGGTTGTGTAATGGTGGGGTGCGGGAGGATTTTGTAGGTACTTTTTGGGAGTGTTTTGCGGTGTTCTGGGGTTCTGAGTGTTTGAATGGTTTACATCTGGGATATTGAGTGTTAGGGATAGATTTGCTAAGCTTCGGACCTTCTCGAGCTCACCCTGGAGCTCTAGTATTTTCTGCTCAAGTCGTGATACCACATTATTTGGGGCCTGAGTACCTCGGCCATCAGAAGCTTCTTCATGTTCAACATGTGTGTTGTTGTCTTTTCTGGTGCCGTTCAAATCATCCATCTTTGCTTTCTCTTTGCCTTTTGGTGGACTTGGAGGAGAAGAAGGTGGAGGGCCCCTGGATCTAGTATGATAAGCTGATGATGCCAGTATGCATGAACCAACCTTTGAGGAATGGGAATAATCAAAAAAAAAGAAATAAAAACAAAAGATAGCCAATTTAGTAAGAGTTCAGAAAAGAATATTTGCAATATTTAAACACATATTGCAGAATGTAAATTCGCGTCCTATTTTGGGAGCCTTGTTGTGCCTGAGGTAGGCCTAGCGACAAGTTGTTTTGGAGAACTTAGATTCCAATAAATGCCTCATTTCATTAATATAAAAAATAGACGAATCCCAAAACGACACTAAGATAATAAAAGATAAGTCACTACTGGTACTTGGCCTTATTATATTTGGGAGAAGCAAATAAATCTAATCTACATAGTCCCAGAAGGTCCTTCCCCAGGCTTCATCTTTCTGACTCCATCAATCAAGTCCCCCAGTTCGCGCATGCCCAACAACATGTATACTCTTTCTAGACGTCATCCCTCGCCTCCTTCAGCATTCTGGAAGTCGGTGGTTCTTTTTCTTTCCTTTCCTCCCAGCTCAATCAAGCCCTGCTCCAAATATTCTACCCTTTCATTGGAGGTGATAGCCATTTCCCTCCATTCCTTGATTAATCTCTCGTCTGTCTCGTGTATTTCCTGATGTTCGGCCTCGGAGTCATGAATCCTCTTGCGCAACTTGTTGTATTTTACTTAGGTTTCTGCATCTTCGTGTATGACCCTGTTTCCCCGACCAATTCTTGGCTCAACTTTCCCAGCTAAGTTGTCCTCCAACCATTGTTGATACCCAATTTTTACCAAAATATTTTTTTTTATTTCATATATGTCTTCAAAATCATGCATTAGCATCAATTGGTATTTTCCATAATTTTTCATATTTTTATTAATTTTCCCAGTATTTTATTTCTAATAAATAATCATAAAATTACATCACAAATGATTTCAAAAACATGTTTCGGGTAATTTTACTATTTATGGTCTTATTAAGTCCAATTATTCTATAAATGACCAGATTGGCACTTTTGGTTACAATTGCAATAACTTTGCAATTGTAGCCCATGCATACATTATTGCTTTATTTTATGAGAAATCGGTCCATTATATTTTTAAAATACTAAATAATTATTTTAAAATATTTCTATGCATGAAAATTATTTTGTAATTAGTAATTATTTTACAAACTATCTTTATTCAATTGTTTTGGGTATTTAATAAACAACCCTATTTTCAACTTTAGCCTGAATACCAGCCCAAGACCCTTATAATTTTGGCCAAAAACCCTTAGGCCCAAAACATTACTTGCCCGATCCAATGCCTTAGCCAATCCTGACCGTTGATCATTTTTTATCAACGGTCCAGGATTTCCCTTCCTTAATTAAACCTAATGACTCCCCCCCCCCCTCCGCCCAAAACCCTCTCATTTTTCATCCTCTCACCCGTCGTCACCCTCTCTCTTCTCTCTCGACTCTCTCTACCTAAACCCTAATCTTCAAGCACTGTCACCGGCTTAGCCCTCCGTTCGATGATGTTTCTTTGTCATCTCAGGCCTATACTGGCCTCCTACTTGCTATGGTTCATCAATTTCCTAGATCCTTGAGAAGATCTCAAGGTACCTAGGCGGTCTGGTTTGCACCTTTGATTTCTTTGCCTACTTCAGGCCGTTTGCTCGACCATGAGTAAGAAATCTTTCCTACTTTGCTATGAATCTGTGGTTTTCTAGGCCTATGTTCTCATCTCTATTATGCTTTCTAAAAAAACCTAGTCTATTATCTTCGATCTTCTCAAATATGTATATATCTAAGATGAATCGAGCGACTCTTACATGTTTTCCTTGAAATTTTCTGGTTTTTAACTGATTTTCTGAGTTTTCCCTAAACTGGGGTTCATTACGAGTTGTTTTTCAAAGGTCTTTCTGACTTCTGAGTGATAATCGATTCTCCTTTCATCTTCTTGACTGATTTGTGCAAAGAAATACTCAAACCCTAGTCGATTTGATGTGAAACTCTGATTTTCTAATCTTTGCTTCGATTTTGAGTCTTTCAGTGTTACCAATCGTATTAACCCCTCTGTGTTTTTGAAGTACACATTTTTCCTTTGTCAAATCCTTTATTCTGTGATTTTTTCCCTAATAAATCTCTATTAGAGATAAAGTCTGTTTTTCCGGCTAATTCATGTATTCTCCTTGTGAAGTTTTACTTAGCCTATTTTGGGAAGTTGATATTCTTTCATGAAATCACTGTTACTTTGAAATTTGGCTGATTGATTTGTTATGTTTGAAATTTGTATGCCTAAGTCTTGCCTGCTTCCCTGTTTATGAACTCAATTAGGCATTCTTGCCTTATTTGATTGCCTGTATATTTACTAATTCATTTACATGATTCTGTCCTTAATTAGACCCGGATTATTTTATTATGAACTCCCTTATTTGATTTGATTTGAACTTCTTGCCTTAATTAGTCCCTATTATTACCGTTTGGCCAATTGCTCTTAATTAAGGGAGGTTTATTCTGAACCCTTATATGATTGGATTCTGTGGCTTCCTTGATTGACTGAAGTTGATTCTTTTACCTTATTTGCTCTACTATTGAACTACTATATAAACTCTCTTATTTTACCTCTTAACAGGGACAAAAAGTTCAAGAAAAAAAAAGTTCAAAACACACCTACACTCAAACTCTCTTCTCTTTCTCTTCTAAATGTGATAATCACTGGTCTAGCTGGCTGTAAGCCAAGGCTAGATATTGAACTGCACTTGCTTTACATTATGTGTTCTCTTCCTTCACTGGTATGTCTCTGATTTGTTTTTTTTAAAACCTAAACTCTATGTGTTTCTTTACTGCACTAGTTCATTGATCATGAATTCAACCTGTTTTTTCCTGTTTACTTCTTTGTTTAGCATGCCTAAGTCATGTCCTGTTCAATGTATAATTAGCATGTCTACACTTCACCTAGTTATCTGATACTTAACCAGTCTGTTTGCTGACTTCTACTTTAATCCATTAACTATGTGATCCTGTGGGTTACTTGACGCATGTGATTGAGCCTACATGTATGCCTAATCCTGTCTAAGACATTTCTTGTTTTACACATTACATTTGTGATCTATGTCTAACTGCTTATTGTCTATGACTAACCTGCTAAGTCTCTAAGACCCTAGATGTTTTATGCAGTTGTTGTCTGTATGTTTCCTTTATACCCTGTCCATGTACCCCCAATGTGATTCCTATGTATTCCAAACCCCCTTTCATCCCTGTATGACATTGGTTTGATGAATGTCTATGTGCTCTATGACTGATTGACTATATGTTGATCTTGCTCTCTTTAGAACTAATTTCAAAATATGTTCTTACTATTCTCTTAAATGGTTTTCACTCTTAGCCTTCTCTTGAAACTAATTTCTATCTCAAAAACCCTTTCACTACTAAAATTGTCTTTATATTGTTTTCCACTAAGTCTTTCAAAACTATGTCAAGCACTCTCACGTTATTCTTAGACTATTAGGTTATGCCCCTCTAGTGTGTGTACTGCCTGGGAATCCCTTGAGATTCCTCCGAACTCTGGCACACTGGGGCTGGTCCTTCCACACTGCACATAACCAGTCCTTATTGTGAAAAGTCTGGGTGTGAGCACAGCCCAGGATCCTTGAGGTCCTTAAGGAACTATGACACACCTAGACACAAACTTGGCTATGAAATCCTTGGCACTTGAGACTATTGAAGGCCTAGGTATCCCCAGGTTTGCTTTGTTCCTGCTTCAAGCTCCCTATAGTTTAATCTATATCTCATTTTACGTAATTTATGTAATCTATGTTATCATGGTCTGTAATAATCCTTTGTAAACAGATATTGGGGTAACTAGTGAAAATGGAGGGTAGCTATATGATCTTGTGGGGTAAAGTGGGGTAGGAATCATGCTTTAGGATTTACATTATGCTAATCTGCTCTAGAAATTAAGTTCTAGGCTTTTGTGATGCACTAGAAATCATGTTCTAGGATTGCTATGTTATTTGCATTAAAACTATGTTGAATCTGTGCATTAGATATCCTGTTTTAGGGCACTCACTTTTACTGCTTTGCATATTAGAAACATGTGGTAAACCATCACTCTATTTCTGATTCTGTATAATTCGTGATCATTTATAAATCATGCCACTAGGCTAATAAAATTGCCTAATAAAACAGTCATCTCTGTGTGCATTAGATATCCTGTCCTTAGGACTCTGTTTGCATCTGTTTTGAATCATGTCTATTTTGACTAGTTAAATAAATGTCTCTGAAGAGGTTTAAAACAGCCTCACGCGTAGGTATCATGTCTCTAAATACAAATTGGTATAAATCACTTATATAATTTGTATCACATAGATCAACATGCCCATAGGTTGAATAATCTCAAATTGCTTAAATAGCTCCTATAATTATGATTGCATATAGTCCCACGCCTAGGCAAGCCTTGGGTAATTAATCTCCTTGTAAAAAAATGAGAAATTGTTTTCTGATTGTTTATAAACTTCTTAGGTCTCACAGGTTTTTAAAATTAGTAGGCAAACTGATTAGGACCCTACCATTGAGTTTGTAAAACAGTATTGCATATTCTGTGTATTAATGTTCACCTAGACATCCTGTCCTAGGATTCTCTTTTTTGTTTTCTAAAAAGTTACCTAAATCTGTGTTTGAGACGTGTTGTTTATTTGCATTACATGTGGAGGTAAACATGAGCCTTTTAATTGCTTCTTCACATATCTGCTTGTCCTACTTGTAATTTGTTTGTCACCTAGATTTTCCCTTTTGAATACCCTAGGGGTTGTCTAAAACTGCCCAGATTTAGAGGTCTTAAACTCCTCCAGGACCACAAGGAAGGGACGGGTAACAGCATGCTTTGAGCCCGTTAAATAAAAACCCGCTTAATAACCACTAAGGGGTAGGGTAATGGGTAGAAAAGGATATGATGACACGTGCGCTAATGCAACGTGTAGCCCCTCATTGAGGAGTGATTACCGGGCATTGCATGGATATGATTCTATAGGATAAACAACTTAGGACCCCTTTCACCCGTTTACATATGTGTGCTTAGACTGCTAATTCGTTAAACCTTTATTCATATGTGTGCTTAGACTGCTTATTTCCACTTGATTAATTCACAAAGTAAGTTTGGCCGGGACCCACAGTTGTGGACTTCGAGGGGTGCCTATCACCTTCCCCTTGAAGTAACTTCAAGCCCTTACCCAATCTGTGGTTATACAATTAGTTTTAGAAATGACCCGTAACAGGTGCCCTAACGCACCTTAATTCGTTAGGTGGCGACTCATCAAATTCCTTATAACCTTTTTCCCAAAAGGAAATGAGTTGTCCCAATAATGTCAAGAACCCCACTAATCCGAAAGGAGAGGAAAAAGGGGGGCGCAACAACCATGCCGGGTAAAAGGGAGCATGCCCCGCATGATACCAGTCTGGCTCGATGGTGTCCTTCTCCACAGTAATCTTTGAGTGCCACATATGCTAATCTTAACACTTGTAAGGGATGTCGTCATCCTGAAAATCTACCCGGAAATGACTTATCTTTGCGATCCGCGGTATGATCTGCTTCTTGCCTGTCTGCCTCATAACCCTGATGGGAACATAAGGGTATATTCCCTTAACCCGATGTCACGCCCCCTTTTGTACCCACGGAATCGGGTTTCCACATTCATTTGGGACAACTCCCTTCCTTTTAGGAGAAGGGTATGGAAAGTGAAGAGTCGCCACCTAACGGATTTATGGTGCATTAGGGCACCTAATGTAAGTAATTCATGAAACCAGTCTACGTTACCTGAGATTGGGTAAGGGATTGAAATTACCTTGGGGAGAAGGTGTTAGTCACCCCTCGAGGTCCACAATGGTGGGTCCCCGCCAAACTTACTTAGTAAATTTGTCATTTAACAGATAAGCAGTCTAAGCACACATATGTAAGTAAGATAAAAGGAGTTTAAAAGGTAAGAAGTTTGAGCACACATATGTAAATAAGATAGGGAGTCCTAAGTTATTAGCCTATAGGATCACATCCGTACAATGCCCGGTAATCCTTCCTCAACTAGAGGGGTTACACGTGACATTAGCGCACATGTCATCATATCCTTTTACTACCCCGATTACCCTCCGCTTAGCGGTTGTATAAGCGGTTTTAATTAAACGAACTCTAAGCGTGCGTTACCCGTCCCTTCCTTGTGGTCCCGGAGGTGTTTAGGACCTCTATTTTTAGGCAGTTCTAGACTCTCCTAAAGTGTTTAAAAAGGAAAATCTAAGCGACAACAAAGAACAAACAGGACTGTCAAGTAAGACGACAACTAAGGGCCCATGTTTACCTACACAAATAAACAAGCAATTAGCACATCTCAAACATCAAGATTTCAGATGTTTCAGAAAAGGACCTAGAACATGATATCTAAGTGAGCATGACAAACAGAAAATGTGCAGCATTATGTTAAGGCGAAGCGGTAAAGACCTAATCAGTTTGCCTGCTGATTTTAGAACCTGTTGAATCTAGGCAGTCACAAATAAACAAAACATAGTTTTACAATTTTGTATGACCTTAATTACCTATAAGCTTTCCTAGGCGTGGATCAGGGATACCCTATAACATGTTGTCTAAAATGCAAACAAAATTCTGGAAATTGACTAAAGGAAAACAAACAGTTTCAGTTTTAATACATCCTATAAACATGCTTGTCTAGGTGATAAAATTTCTTATAAACATTCATATAGACAGGACGGTTATTGACTTAGGCGATGTAGACATGATACAAACATAGTCCTAAAGCAAGATTTCTAATGCACACCAAGGATGGAAATTTTTATTAAGCAGAATTACAATGGTAACTTAATAACAGGATATCTATGTGATCATGATTATGCAGAAGCGGAATTCTGTAACAAATAAAGTAATGAGCCTATAATATTTCCTAGTATGCCAGGTGATCTAAAAGCATGGTAAACATGATATAAACCTAAGCATGATTGCTAATGCCAATAACATAATATGATCCTAAAGAATTATTTCTAATGCAAGTGAACACAACATAGACCTAAAGGCAGAATTTCTAATGCAAGAAAACACAATATAAACCTAAAGCATGATTTCTATCCGGTCTCCCTACAAAAATCCATATATGAATCCCTCCCCTATACTAATTTCCCAAATATCTGTTTACAAAGGTATTATTACAGACCATAAATAAATGATTACATAATAAATATAAGTTATGTTATAGGGAGCTTGAGATAGGCCCAAAGTGAACCTGGAAATACCAGGCCTTCAAAACAGTCCAGGATGCCAAAGTCTCGTAGCCAATAGGGTGTCCTGGTGTGACAAAGTTCTCTAAGGACCTCAAGGATCCCGGGCAATGCTCACACCAAGATCCTTTGAATAGGGAAGTGATTATGTGCAGTGTGGAAAATGCCAACCCCAGTGCACAGAGTTCGGAGGAATCTCATAGATTCCTATGCAGTATACACACTGGAGGGGCAGAACTTAAGTAATCTAAGAGCAGGAGTGAAAGTGCTTGACATAGTTGGAATAAGCTTTGGGCAGCAGTAGAGAAGTAAAACATTTAGGAGTAAAAAATACTTTAAGAATGGACATATTTTGGGAAAAACATATTAAGAGTAAAAAAAACATGTTGAAAAACCTTTTGAAGGAAAAGAAGGTTCACCAAACAACAAAATGGTCACAAAAGCATCACATTGTCGAGATTCAACTTCAGTTTGTCAACTAGTTTTACGTGTACAAGCAGTTACAAAAAACGGAGTAGGGGTCGGGGACACAGGAATCAGAAACACACAAGAACATGATAAGAGTGAGAGCATACTGAGTAACAGATACATGGAATAGGCAAGGGTTTCTACAACAACAAAACTCACAATAACATATTGACCTAGATTCTAGGCAGGAATAGCATAAGTCTACAGCCAGGCTTAATGCTAAAGTAGTCATGTTAACTAACAGCAATAGACAGTAAAACACAGAAACTAAGAGTAGGAATGGTCATGCTGAAGACATGAGTCTAACTACACAGAATTAGTCATGCCAATTGAAGTCAATTAGATAGGAGTTTGAGACACAAAAGTATGCATGCTAGTTGAAGGAAGTAAACAGGAAGGATAGGAGTACTTAAACTAAAGTAAGCATGCCGATTAAAGAAATAAACAACAAAGGGTGAACTTAAACATACCGATCAAATAGTAAACAAGAAAGAATATAACATTAGGTACATAAGTGGTTAGTCTAATGCAGAAAAGACATGGATATTAACATGAATAGAGCCCCAGAGAATCATATAGATTTAAACTTCATAGTAGAATGAATGGCATTAGAAGCAGGAACATACCGGTTAAGGAAGCAAAGACAAAAGGTGAAGTAAGCAGGATTTGACAGTCTAGCCTTGGCTTTTAGCCGGCTAAACAAGCAATGAATACAAGTAGCAGAAAGAGAGATGAGAGAAAGTTTGTGTGTGTCCTTGAAATATTGTTCGTGTCCTTAAGAAGCAGAATGAAAATGTATATATAGCACTTAGGGAGAAAAACAAATAAGGTAAAGAGAATCACAGTTCAAAAAATTAAGAGCAATCAACCAATTAGGGAATCAATTCCAATTGAGAAATTCCGAAAGGAACCCTTTAATTGGGGAGAGTCAGTTAACGGTCAGAACTGGGACTCAATTAATGTAAGAAATCATACCATATAAGGAGTCGGTAAAATCCCAAACCATATTGATAAGTAATTAAGGCAAGTATAATCAATTAAGGTCACAAATAAGGGAACAAGTGAAAATCTCAGCAAATACTAATTTTAACAGGAAAGTCATTCGAATCACTAAAAAAATCTCAAAGAATACTGATTTTAACGGGGAAAAACATTCGAATCTCTGAATAGAATTAGTTAATAAGACTGGTTCACATAAATCAACATAATAACGAAACAAAATTGAAGAAATCAATATGACAAACAGAAAAACCTGGGGTTGAAGAATATACATGAGAATCAGTCAAGATAACGAAGAACATTTAGTTTAATCACTGAGAAGTTAGGAAAACCTTTGAAGAAAGTCTGGGAAGAACCCTAATTTCAGAAAGAGTGAATAAAATCGAAGCAATTAACTCGAACAAAAGATTTTTAAAAGAAAACACCCAATAATACTCGAATCATCTCAGATCTACGAAGAACAGAACAGATTTAAAGACTAGTGAAACTAGGATTTTTTAAAATTGTAGAAGTAAAAGAAAATCGGTCGAAAACCATAGATTTGAACCAAAATAGGCAAGAAACAGTACTCACAACGAGAATGGCCATAGATAGGCCTGTGAGAAAGCTTTTGAACAGAACCAGGTTGAATCTCTTCGAGATTTTCTCATAAATCAATGAAGTTGAACAACCAGAAAATGTAACAGGCCAGCAAGGGCCGAAAAATCCAAAGAAACCCCATAGACGGGGAGTTTTGCAGGTGACGACGGCTAGGTTTTAGGGGGTGATTGAGAGAGATTTGAAAAGAGGAGGGATTCAAGGGCGGCCGCGTTGAGTGAAAATGAATGGGGTTAGGGTATGAGGGGATTAATTATGGTAGGTTTAATCGTGGACCGTTGATCAAAATGATCAACGGCCACGATTAAACGGGTGATTGGGTCGGGTTTATAGGTTTGGGCCTAAGGGGTTTGGGCTATTTTTTAAAAGGGTTTGGGATAATGTTTGAGGGGGTTAGGTCCGAAAATAAAAGGCTATTCATTAAATACCCACTTAATTGACAAAATAATTTGTAAAAAATAGTTAATAAATGATAAAAAATTATTTTTATGCATAAAATAGAGTTGAAATAATTGCTTAATATTATAAAAATACAAAAGGTCAATTTCTTGTGATATAAGGTAATTATACACTCGTGGGCTATTACTACATAGTTATTGCACTTATGACCCAAAAATGTAAGTACGGCTAATCGTAAAATAATTAAAGCTTAGCGTAAACATAAATGATAAAATTAAGCAGTAAAATTGTCATAAAACCAATGGTGATGCAATTACTAATTGTCCATATAATAAAAAATACTGGGATAAATTAATTAAAAAATCTTTAAAAATGTAGAAACTATGGAAAATATTAATTGATGCCCATGCACTGTTTTGAAAAGATATATGCATTTTGGAAATAATATAGGGAAAAATTGGGTATCAATAGCTGCCCCTCTTTACCCGAGAAGGATGAAAGAGTTGTCGGGTAAAGATATGATGGCCAATTTTGACTGAGTAAGGTGCTTTGAGAGACATAGGCCGCACTCTTCCAAGTTACCTACATATCCCTGGTTTTACAGGAATCAGGCCGTGTGTAGTTCTGGATTCATCGGCGGAGTATAGAGATGAAGTTACCACAAAGATGGTCATGAAATTTCGTGATAGGTGAAGAATGGTTGTGGTGATTGGTCAGGTTTGAGATAATATGAAGGAAATGGAGCGGGATTGCTCCCGTTGGGGTAATGGTTGGTTATCGAGTCACCTGCAACTAAACAGATACTGCGAGCATATATTTGTGCGGGAATCTAAACATGATGCAGATTCCCTTCGGACCATGAGAATTGTCTTCGGACGGTTAAGATGACGTCTTAGACCATGATGTCCTAGGCCATGAATTGTTTAGTGAGGGATTTGCAGGCCATGAAATGATGTTCTCGAGCCATGAAAATGGTGCCTCCAAACCATGACGCCTTTGAATAATGATATGCAACTTTGAGAGATCCTCAGGCCATGATATGGTGTCTTTCGGGTTGAGGATGATGCCTTTAGACTATGACGCCTTTGGACAAGTTGGCGATATTTCAGCCCATGAGATGCGATAACATGATGTTAAGGGAAACAAAACAAGGCTTAGTCTTGTGAGGTTAAGGGTAGAGCTTAGCCCGAAAGAAGAGAAAATAGATAGTACCGGCGAGATAGAGCTTAGTCTCGGCAAGATTCGGGACAGGGCTCTGTCCCATACAAGTGAAGTCAGAGCTTAACCTTGTGCAAAGATGGAGGCAGGGCTTAGCCTCATGCATATGGAGATAGAGCTTAGTCTCATGCAAGATTCGAGACAGGGTTTAGTCCCATGCAAGTGAAGGTAGAGCTTAGCCTTATGCAAATTTAGAGGCAGGGCTTAGCCTCATGCGGATGGAGACAGAGCTTAGTCTCATGCAAGATTCGGGACAGGGCTTAGTCCCATCCAAGTGAAGGCAGAGCTTAGCCTTATGCAAATATGGAGGCAGGGCTTAGCCTCATGTAGATGGAGACAGAGCTTAGTCTCATGCAATATTCGGGACAGGGCTTAGTCCCATGCAAGTGAAGGAAGAGCTTAGCCTTATGCAAATATGGAGGCTGGGCTTAGCCTCATGCAGAAGGAGACAGAGCTTAGTCTCATGCAAGATTCGAGAAAGGGCTTAGTCCCATGCAGGTGAAGGCAGAGCTTAGCCTTATGCAAATATGGAGTCAGGGCTTAGCCTCATGCAAGATTCGGGAGATGGCTTAGTCCCATGCAGGTGAAGGCAGAGCTTAGCCATATGCAAATATAGAGGCAGGGCTTAGCCTCATGCAGATGGAGACAGAGCTTAGTCTCATGCAAGACTCAGGACAGGGCTTAGTCCCATGCAAGTGAAGGCAGAGCTTAGCCTTATGAAAATATGGAGGCAGGGCTTACCCTCATGCAAGATTGAGACAGAGCTCAATCCCATGCAAATAGAACAAATATTAGGTGATAGCAGAGTATTTCTTAGCTAGAAGTGGATTCAGTATCGTTGTTGTTATGAAGGTTGTGATTTCGAGGCGTGCATATTCCTTTTTCCTGCATTCAAAGAAAAATTGTGAGTTCTGTAAGGGGGAGGTCATTTCGTGCCTCCGTCGGCTTGCTTGACTTTCTTTGGCTCGATCTGAAGATCCTGTTCAAATCATTGGGGGTAGCGTTTTCTAAGCAGAGTTATTTCAAAAGCAAGCATGCGTAGTTTTCAAAGTCATAGTAAAAAATATATTTTTTAGAAAATTGGTTAGATGAACCAGTGACTGTGACACGATCCGAGACATTGTGACTTCTCCTGCCGTAGAAATTTGAGGGTCCTCCTCAAAATTCTGCCCCAGTTAGGCAAACAAACATTTCTGAATGTTGTATATGTTGTGATCGGTTGAAATTGCTTTGGAATATTGAGGGTCCTCCTCAAAATTCTGCCCCAATTTCTGATGGTGGGGAAAATAAAAATTTTATTTAATTGTGATCGAACCCACATGGCTGCCTATGTTTCCCCTCTTAAACGGGAATTAGGTCGAGCATAGTTCAATTTACATCATTTGCAGAAACATAAACAATAACACATAGTACCGCTTGACTACATCTGAATTGCTTGGTTTTGGCCAGACTTCTCCGTTCATTTCTGCGAGTATGAGGGCTCCTCCCGGCAATACTTTGTGAACCATGTAAGGACCTTTCCAGTTTGGAGAGAATTTCCCTTTGGCTTCATCTTGATGCGGGAAGATCTTCTTCAACACCAGCTGCCCCAGTGTGAACTGTCTTGGCTTGAACCTCTGAAAGCTCTGGACATTCTGTTCTGATAAAGTTAGCTGTGGCATACTGCATTCATCCTCTTTTTGTCGATGAGGGCTAGCTGCTCATAACGGTTTCTTATCCATTCTGCATCGCTGAGCTCAGCTTCCTGTATGATCCTCAAAGAAGGAATCTCCACTTCGACAGGAATAACAACTTCAGTATCGTAAACCAGTAAGTAGGGAGTTACCTGGTTGATGTGCGGATAGTGGTACGGTATCCCAGTAAAGCAAATGATAGCTTCTCGTGCCATTGTTTGTGATTTTCTACCATATTTCTCAGTATCTTCTTGATATTCTTGTTGGCGACTTCTACATCTCCATTCATCTGAGGTCTATAGGTAGTGGAATTCTTGTGCTTGATTTTTAAGGTCTCACACATGGCATTCATCAGATCGCTATTGAGATTGGTGGCATTGTCAGTGATGATGGAAGAACTCCGAATCAGCAAACAATCCGGTCGCGGACAAAATATGCCACGAATTTCATAGTCACTGCCTTGTAAGATGCTGCTTCGACCTATTTGGTGAAGTAATCAATAGCTACCGAGATGAACCGATACCCATTTGAGGCGGTGGGCTCGATTAGACCAATGACATCCATTCCTCAGGCGGCGAATGGCCAAGGTGAGCTTGTTGCATTGAGCTTATTTGGCGGCACCTTTATCATATTTGCATGTACTTGGCATTCGTTGTATTGTTGGGCATATCAGATGCAATATGTCTCCATGGTCATCCAGAAATAACCGGCCCTGAGTATGTTCTTGGCCAAGACAAAACCATTCATATGCAGGCTGCAGGTTCTGGCATGTATCTCTTCTAGCAACTTAGAAGCTTATTTCGCGTCGACGCACCTCAACAATCCCAAATCAGGAGTTCTTCTATATAGGGTTCCTCCATTGTGGAAGAAATTGTTGGACGATCTCCGAAGCGTGCATTTCTAAGTATGGTTTGCATGCTCCGGGTATTCCCCTTTTGTCAGATACCTTTTGATGTCTTGGAACCAAGGTTTCCCATCTGTTTCTTCTTTAACATGAGCATAATATGCCGGCTGACTATGGATCCTTACTGGGATACGATTAATGAAGTTCTTGTCTGGATGTTGTATCATTGATGAGAAAGTGGTCAATGCATCGGCAAGCTCATTCTGAACCCTGGGAACATGCCGAAACTCTATCTTTGTGAACCTCTTACTCAATTCCTGCACATGGTGCAGATATGGCAGTATCTTGGAATTCTTGGTGGCCCATTATCCTTGTACCTGGTGCACAAGCAAATCTGAATCGTCGATTACCAACAGCTCCTGAATATTCATGTTGATGGCCATGTTGAGTCCTAGGATGCAAGCTTCATACTCTGCCATGTTGTTGGTGCAGGGAAATCTGAGTTTAGCAGATACCGGCCACTTTCTGATACCAAGACAGCTCCAATACCGACTCCTTTGAAATTTGTCGCTCCATCAAAGAACATCCTCTAACCGTCGTAGGATTCAGCAATACCCTCCCCTATGAATAGCACTTCATCATCGGGAAAAGATGTTTTCAGGGGTTTGTATTCTCCTTCCACGGAGTTTTCAGCAAGATGGTTTTCCAGTGCCTGTCCTTTGACTTCTTTCTGAGTTACATAAACAATGTCGAACTCACTCAACAGGATTTGCCACTTAGCCATCTTTCCAGTGGGCATAGGTTTTCGAAAGATATATTTCAGGGGATCCATCCTTGATATGAGGTACGTCGTCTAAGCACAGAAGTAATTCCTCAGCTTTTGAGTAATCCAGGTGAAGGTGCAACGGGTACGTTCCAATAGAGAGTACTGCACTTCATATGGAGTGAATTTCTTACTCAGGTAATAGATAGCTTGTTCCTTTCTCCCTGTCTCGTCGTGCTGTCCTAGATCGTAGACGAAGGCTCCATCTCACACTACGAGGTAGAGTAGCAAAGGTCTTCCTGGCTCTAGCGGGACCAAAACTAGTGGTGTTGATAGATACTCCTTGATCTTGTCGAAAGCCCTTTGACAATCCTCAGTCCAACTAGTTGCAGCATATTTCTTCAACATCTTAAAAATTGGCTCACATATGACTATGGACTGGGCTATGAACCGGCTGATGTAGTTTAGTCGTCCTAGAAAACTCATTACATCTTTCTTACTCTTCGGCGGTGACAGCTCCTGGATGGCTTTAACTTTTGATGGATCCAATTCTATCCCTCGGCGGCTGACAATGAACCCAAGTAACTTTCTGACAGGGACCCCGAATTCACACTTTGCAGGGTTTAATTTTAGGTTGTACTTCTGAAGTCTATCGAAGAACTTCCTCAAATCTACTATATGATTTGTGGCTTTCTTGGATTTTGATGATGACATCATCCACATACACCTCGATCTCCTTATGTATCATGTCATGAAAAATGGTAGTCATATCCCTCATGTAGGTGGCCCCAGCATTCTTTAGATCGAATGGCATCATCTTGTAACAATACACCCCCTATGGTGTAATGAAGGCTGTTTTCTCTGCGTCTTCTTCGTCCATACAAATCTGATGATAACCGGCGAAGCAATCTACAAAGGACTGGAGTTCATGCTTGGTGCAATTGTCGATCAGAATGTGTATGTTTGGTAGCGGGAAATAATCCTTAGGACTTGCTCTGTTTAGATTCGATAATCAACACACACTCTGACTTTCTCATCTTTCTTTGAAACTGGCACGATGTTGGCTAACTAAGTTGGGTATTCAACCACCCTGAGGACCTTGGCCTTGATTTTCTTAGTGACCTCCTCTTTGATTTTCAGACTCATATCAGGCTTGAATTTCCTTAGTTTTTGCTTTACTGGTGGACACATTGGGTTTGTGGGAAACTTGTGAGCCACAATAGATGTACTTAACCCAGTCATATCATCGTATGACCATGCAAAGATATCCTCATACTCTTTCAGGAACTGTGTGTACTCTTCTTTTTCTGATGGTGATAAGTGAATGTTGATGCGGGTCTCCTTGACAGTTTAGAAATCTCCTAAGTTGATTATCTCAGTTTCGTCCAGGTTGAACTTGGGCTTCTTCTCAAAATCCTCTACTTCCCTGACGATTTCCTCGGGTATGACATCCTCTTCTTCTGAATCACTATCCTTTTGTTGTGTTGCCTCAATAAATGTCACAGTTTTTGGTTCATCAAGACAGGAAATAGTAATGTTGTATAGATAAAGATATGAGAGAAAATGGTATTAATAAATATCGATCCATTGAAACATAAAAGAGATTTTCAATAATTTAAACAACGTTTCTGGAACGCTAGAGGTTTTATTTAAAACAAATGCAAAAAGGGAAATTATTTTCTTAGAAAACAACAAAATAAACACTGTTGCTCAGCCTTGGTACCCCTGGACTCGTCGGGCCATGAATGGTCTGACAGTCCAATTCTTGAGGAATGATCCTTTCTCCACAGCTCGGATGGTAGGTCCTTCCTCCTCTGATCCCCATATGATGTCGGTATGCTGGAAAGTCTGGCTCAAGTGTGGTACAGGCTACTCATGTGGATAGTACGGACCACGCAACGGTGGTGACCAGTCATTATATTCTCGCCAGGAGTACTGATACCCTAGCCCAAAGGTTGTACCATGAAGTTTCAACTGTATTGGCTAGGAGATACCCTGAAGGTTTTTGCCAAGACCCTTGTCGGGTTCATATCCTCTCCAACCTAGTATACTTTCTATCTTGCTGCTCCACCACTTATCTTTCTCAATTGCATTGACCCGCTCGATGTGATGATAAGTTTCTCCCCCGAGCCTTCTTCTATTCTCAACCACCGGGATAGTCTGACGGTTGTAAATGGGGTTTCTCCAATCTCCATGGATAATCACCTCTTGATGGTTCCATTCGAACTTTACTGCCTGATGCAAAGTTGATGCCACAGCCCCAGATGCATGTATCCATGGCCGTCCCAATAATAGATTATAGGATGAGGATATGTCCAACACCTTAAACTCAACATCAAACCATGTAGGCCCCATCTGTAAACAGAGATTGATTTCCCAAATGGTAGCCCTCTAAGACCCGGCAAATGCCTTCACGTTCAAGGCCCCTTCTCGTATTTCATATAGGCCTTTGCACAGCCTCTTCAGTGTTGTCAATGGGCAAATATTGAGACTGGATCCCCCATCTATCAGAACTCTGGCAATGAAATTATCCTCACGTTGCACGGTAATATGTAGTCCCCTATTATGATTCAAACCCTCGGGTGGCAGCTCGTCCTCGTGTAAGGTGATTTTGTAACTTTCCAGCACCTATCCCACCATATTGGCCATTTCTCTGCTAGTGATGTTGTTAGGTACATATGCCTCGCTTAACACCTTTAAGACAGCATTCCTGTACACTTCTGAATTCTGTAGCAGTGACAGGATAGATATCTGAGCAGGAGTCTTGTTCAAATGATATATGACTGAATACTATTTTTCTTGCACTTTCCTCCAAAGGTCGTCCAGGCCTGTTTTAATAACGGGCAGTCTGTTAGAATCCTGCTTACTGGATTCTCCCAAATGCTCTGGTGTATAGACTCTTCCCGTTCTGGTCATCCCTTCATAGCGCCGGATTCTTCTATTTTTTTCTTTCCTCTTCTTCTAGCTTCGACCACATAATCCCAAGGTATAGCCTTAATGTTGAAAGGCGCCGTGGTTGACACTGTCAGTGTGAAAGGCGTGGTTACTTCCACCTTGAACGGAACATGCACAGTTGCGGGGGTTCTATCTCAACTTCAAATGGAATTGATGCATCTATCCCAACCTCCACTTGTGGCTGTATTTGTATTATAATAGGATTGAGTGTGACTGCAGGTTTCTTAGCATTGTCGCCCTTTTTGATATGTAAGTGGGGAGGTTTGATATACAAGTGGAGTTTTGGTCCTTGGGCGACCATTACTGTTCCCACATCTTTCTTCTTCGATATACCCCCTGACTTCAATGCTTTATTTGTGTCCTGAGATGCCTCAAAGTTTGTCACCATACCGCTTTAAATGCCTCTTCAATCCTTTCTCCGAGTTTGATGATATCGGAGAACTTATTTTTTTCAATAACCATCAATCTTTCATAGTACTTCGGATTCTGTGCTCAGATGAAGAATTTTTCATATGTTCCTCGTCCAATGTCGGCCTGACTTTGGCTGCTTCTGACCTCCAACGAGTGTCATACTCGCGGAAGGTCTATTTGGCCTTCTTCTTTAAGTTCTGAATGTAGAAGACATCCGGTGCATTCTCTGTGTTAAACCTGAATCTCTCCATGAAGTCAAATGTCATACTCACCCAGTTGTCCCACTTCTTAGGATCCTGGCTGATGTACCAGGATAAAGCATCTCCTGTAAGACTCCTCATGAAAAGCTTAATTCGGATCCTTTCATCTTTTTCGACCCCTACCAGCTTGTCGCAATAAGTCCTCATATAAACCCTGGGAACACCTGTTCCGTCAAACTTTTTGAACTTAGGAGGTTTGTAACTCTTTGGCAGTTCTACACCTGGTTGTATGCATAGGTTTTCATAGTTCGGACCTTCTATCCCTTTGTCTCCTTCGACGCTTTGAACCCGACTTGTCAACTTCTTGAGCTCTTCAGACAGGTTCTTAATGAGCAGGTCCTTCTCAGTGGATTCTGGTGCATTGGAGACGGACTGAGTGGAATGGGTAGGGTTTCCACGTATATAGGGTTGTTTTGGTGACCGGGAGTTTGGGTATAATGGTGATCATTGATGGAGTTCTACGGTTCGGGAATGATTTGTAGGGTATTTTGTGGTGTATGGTAGGTGTTTTGCTGATATTGTGGAGGGATAGTTTGATTCTGTGGTGGGGTTGTGTAATGGTGGGGTGCGGGAGGATTTTGTAGGCGCTTGTTGGGAGTGTTTTGCGGTGGTGCGGTGTTCTGAGTGTTTGAATGGTTTATATCTGGGATGTTGAGTGTGAGGGATATATTTGCTAAGCTCCGGACCTGCTCGAGCTCACCCTGGAGCTCTAGTATTTTCTGCTCAAGTCGTGATACCACATCATTTGGGGCCTGAGTACCTCGGACATCAGAAGCTTCTTCATGTTCAACATGTGTGTTGTTGTCTTTTCTGGTGCCGTTCAAATCATCCATCATTTCTTTCCCTTTGCCGTTTGGTGGACTTGGAGGAGGAGAAGATGGAGGGCCCCTGGATCTAGTATGATAATCTGATGATACCAGTATACATGAACCAACCTTTGAGGAATGGGAATAATCAAAAGAAAGAAAGAAAAACAAAAGATAGCCAAGTCAGTAAGAGTTCAGAAAAGAATATTTGCAATATGTAAACACATATTGCGGAATGTAAATTCGCGTCCTATTTTGGGAGTCTCGTTGTCCCTGAGGTAGGCCTAGCAACAATTTGTTTTGGAGAACTTAGATGTCAATAAATGCCTCATTTCATTAATATAAAACAAATGAATCCCAAAACGACACTAAGATAATAAAAGATAAGTCACTAATGGCACTTGGCCTTATTACATTTGGGAGAAGCAAATTAATCTAATCTACTTGGTCCCAGAAGGTCCTTCCCCAGGCTTGATCTTTCTGACTCCATCAATCAGGTCCCCTAGTTTGCGCATGCCCAACAACAGGTATACTCTTGCTAGATGTCCTCCCTCGCCTCCTTCAGCATTCTGGCAGTCGGTGATTCTTTTTCTTGCCTTTTCTCCCAGCTCCATCAAGCCCTGCTCCAGATATTCTGCCCTTTCATTGGAGGATAGCCATATCCCTCCATTCCTTGATTAATCTCTCATTTGTCTCGTGTATCTCCTGATGTTAGGCCTCGGAGTCATGAATCCTCTTACGCAACGTGTTGTATTTTATTTGGGTTTCTGCATCTTCGTCTATGACCCTGTTTCCCCGACCGATTCCTGGCTCAACTTTCTCAGCTAAGTTGTCCTCCAACCATGCCGGGTAAAAGGGTGCATGCCCCGCATGATACCTATCTGGCTCGATGGTGTACTTCTCCACAGTAATATTTGCGTGCCACATATGCTGTCTTGACACTTGTAAGGGATGTCATCATCCTGAAAATCTGCCTGGAAATAACTTATCTTTGCGACCCGCGGTATGATCTGCTTCCTACCTGCCTGCCTCATAACCCTTATGGGAATATAAGGGTATATTCCCCTTAACCCGATCCACACTAAGTGAGGAGCGTCACTTGACCTGATTATGAACTCGTCAGTAGGGAACCATTCAAACATCTACCGAACTTGATCCTCAGACAAATTGTCGAAGACTCCACCCATTCCTTAGCACTCTCTGGTTGAGCAAACCTGTACGAAATATAAGTCATCCGTTTAGGGTGATGGAAGGCAATATGGTCATTCCACGCCCGTCGTGGAAACTCGTGGTGATATTGACCCTTTTGAAGATGCTCCATTAACCACAACTGCAGTAGCAAATTGCAGCCTTCAAAATGTTTGGACCCGTTCTGGCAGTGGTGCAAGGCCGGTAGATATCAGTTATAATCATAGGGACTATGGTGTATGTCTGTCCCTCGATTCCTTCCATTAGAGTCTTGGTGACCATAGCCAGTCTAGTGTGAAGTCTTTCCCTTTTCGTTGGGAACACTATCACACCCAAGAAGCAAAAAATGAATACGAAAACTCTGCGATGAATATGACCCAAGGAAGTGATGCAAAAATCATCATAGAAAATACGGTAGGACTTACTATGACCGTATCTCTCATACAAGTAGTCAAATGGTATATAAGATTTCTTTAAGAATTCCAAATCGGCGTTCTTTTTCTGACCCATCATTTTTAGGAATCCCCTACCAATGTGATTTTTCGGTACCAACAGCCCAGGGCTGTCCCAAGGTAACCCAGCAAATCCCCCAATTTCTTCTAGGAGCGGGGTCATTTCTATATCCCCGAAGTGAAACACTGATCTTTCACGATCCCAGAACATGGTTACAGCTTCTATCAACATTTTATTTGGTTGGATGTCGAACAGAGAAGGCAAATTTTCCAGGACCTTCTTCACATGTTTTTTGTCACTTGAGGAAAGATATTCCCACCAATCTAGTAGCAGTGGTGGTATACTATGGACCATGCCGAACCTGGGGACCTCGTGCCTCATTTTCTGCAAAACAAATAAGGTTAGACCATTTCCCCCTCCAGATTCGACTATTTATATATCCATGATTAGCATATTGGCATTTAGTTCTCCAAAATTAATGCACAAAACGTGGTTGCGTCCGTTGGGATTATGGAAACCCGGTGGACTTTGGATAAGGTTTGTCTTAAAGGGTTATTATGTGGACAACATATTAACCCGGCTAGATTTGACCATGATGTATGTACAGTTATAATCAGAGTAAGGTTGTTATGGGGGTCTAGACCGGTGCCCTCAAGCGGACAACTTGAGGGGGAAAGGCACGGAACCGTCGATTGCACCGCTGATCGACTAGTTTTATCGCAAATAAGACTTTCCAAATTTAAAGGGTGATGTATATAGAAAGAGCGCAACCACTCATCAAGCGTTTCTATAGGATTGATTACGCACGAATGGAATATGATATTGAGCATGATTTATGAAGCAGTAAATAGCATGTTTTCACGTATTTGCACGTTAGAAAAATAATAAATGCGGTATTTAATAATTGAAAGACGTTTAAGAAATGGAAAACAAAGAAATAAGTCAATTTCTGCAGTAAAGGAAATCATAAATGCTCAAAACGGGCAATTAAATTCACATAAAGAGAAAGGGAAAGGCTGCGCACATATTAACAAAAAAAAAGCATGCTTAAGACTAATTTACAAAAAGCAAGTTTGTTATGGTAAAAGCCTAAAATCCGCAGTAGAGTCGCCATGTTGTCATGTCCCCCTTTTTCTCGCGAAATCGGGTTTCGACATTTTTTGGGACAACTCCTTTCCTTTTTGGAAAGGGGTATGGAAATTTAAGAGTCGCCACCTAACGGATTTAATGTGCGTTAGGGCACCTAATGCAAGTAACTCATGAACCAGTTTACATTACCAGAGATTGGGTAAGAGCTTGAAATTACCTTGAGGGGAATGTGTTAGTCACCCCTCGAGGTCCACAACGATGAGCCCTGGCCAAACTTAATTTGTGAATTAGTCATTAAGCAAGTAAAGCAGTTTAAGCACACATATGGATTACAAAAACGGGAATAAAGGAGTCCTAGGTTTATTAGATTAAAGGATCATTTCTGTGCAATACCTGGTAAACCTCCCTCAATTAGAGGGGTTACACGTGGCATTAGCGCACATGTCATCATATCCTTTACTACCAAATTACCATTCCCTTGTGGTTATATAAGCGATTATAATTAAACATACTCAATGCGTGCATTATTTGTCCCTTTCTTATGGCCCTGGAGGTGTTTAGGACCTCTAATTAAGGCATTTCTAGACTCTCCTAAACTGCTTAAAAGGAGAAAATCTAAGCGGCAAATAAAAACAAGTAGGACTGTCAAGTAAAGGAACAATTAAGGGGGCTCACATTTACCTCCACAAACAAGTACTCAATCTCACGTCTCAAACAACAGTATTTCAGATACTTTAAGAGTCCTAAAGCAAGATATCTAGGTGAACATAACAAACATAATATATACAGCATTGTGTTAAAGCGAGGCAGTAGAGACCTAATTAGTTTGCCTACTGATTTTAGGACTTGCTGAATCTGAGCAGTTCGCAAATAGTTAAGCACAACATAGTTTTACAATTTGCAAGATTTCAATTATCCTATAGTGATGTTTTATACGTCAATACCACACAAGAAGGGGGGGTGATTTGTGTGGTGTCCAATTTTCGAGTGCTGTCTCAATAGAAGAAACTGGTTCTTCTT
>MDKI01016833.1:0-26129 GCA_005239505.1 Nicotiana paniculata | reverse complement strand
AACAACTCATATTATTCGGTATTTAAGAATGGTATATTTTTTGTAGAATAAATATAAACAGGGTGGGTAGATATTAAGCCATGAACATTTTTGGTAATAAGGTTTCATATATGGTATAGGAAGGAAAAAATCCCTTTAACTTATACCTATTTTATTTTTTGGTTTGCATCCGTACTCATTTTTTATTAAAAGCGTTTTACAAAAATAATTTTGCCCTTTTTCATAAAAGGTAGATTGCAGGATAAAACTTCAAAATGTTTTGGTATGAAATTTTAGCAAATGAACTAAATAACTTCAGCATGCATTAAAAAAAATTATCAAAAAATTACAAACTGTAGGACAAAAACTTAAGCATGTTTAATCTGAAGTTTTAGAAAATGAACTAAAAAACTTCAACTTGTTTAGACTGAAGTTTCGGATAAAACTCATGACAAAACTGTAGACTACAGGACAAAACTTCAGCATGTTTTGGTGTGAAGTTTTAGCAAATGAACTAAATAACTTCAACATACATTAGAAAATTACATACTGCAAGACAAAAACTTAAGCATGTTTACTCTGAAATTTTAGCAAATGAACTAAAAAAGTTAAGCATGTTTAGTTTCAAGTTTTAGCAAATGAATTAAAAAACTTAAGCATGTTTAGTCTGAGTTTTAGCAAATGAACTAAAAAAATTAAGCATATTTAATCTGAAGTTTTAGCAAATGAACTAAATATCTTCAGCATGCATTAGCAAAAACTCATTAGAAAATTACATACAGCAAGACAAAAACTTAAGCATGTTTAGTCTGAAATTTTAGCAAATGAACTAAAAAACTTAAGCATGTTTAGTTCGCGAATGAACTAAAAAATCTTAAACATGTTTAGTCTGAAGTTTTAGCAAATGAACTAAATAACTTCAGCATGTTTAGACAGAAGTTTCGGATAAAACTCATGAAAAACTGTAGACTGCAGGATAAGTAACTTCAACATGCATTAGCATGAAATTTTAGCTTCATGTGAAACAACTTCATGCTATATTAGCATTAAGTTTTAGTTTCGACGTGAAACAACTTCATGCCACATTAGCATGAAGTTTTAGCTTCAAGGTGAAACAACTTCATGCTAGTGTGATTCTGAAGATGAATCAGGACAAGTTTCTGATTTTTTGATAAAGCTGGTGAGTCTTTTTTCACGAATGAGGTTACAAATCACGCGATTAATGTGTGATGCGGGTTTTATATCTTTTGTCAGGGGTGTAATTGTTATATTATTATGAATTTCTTATCAGTTGGCTACCAAATCAATAATTTTTACAAATAATGTACATGTTAAAAGGTGACACAAATATAGTGTGATTCTGAAGATGAATCTGGACAAGTTTATGATTTTTTGATAAAGTTGGTGAGTCTTTTTTCACGAATGAGGTTGCAAATCACACAATTAATGCGTGATGCAGGTTTTATATCTTTTGTCAATGGTGTAATTATCATATTATTATGGATTTTTATCAGTTGGCTACCAAATCAATAATTTTTACAAATATGGTACAGGTTAAAAAGTGGCACAAATATAGGGTACGACTGCAAATCCCCCCTTTAAAACATGGGACAACTTCAAGAATTAAGGCCTTCACCTTATAAAATTGCACGAGCCCTATTTGGTCACCTCCATTTAACTTGTATCCATTTTTTAAATTTTTTTAACTAGTACCCAAAATTTAGATAACCTCCTCTTTTTCCTTCCTCTTCCTCCCCTTCTTCTTCTTCCTCTTCTTCCTCTTCCTCTTCTTCCTCTTCTTCCTCTTCTTCCTCTTCTTCCTCTTCTTCTTCCTCTTCTTCTTCCTCTTCTTCTTCCTCTTCTTCTTCCTCTTCTTCTTCTCCTCTAAGAAAATAAAGGTGACTATGAATTCATATGGTATTTGCAAGCATATTTTAAGGTAGTTTTTGATTTTTACAGTGATGACTTGCTGTTGCGCTTTATTTTTTACTACTGCTTAGGATTTCTTCTTCTTGCAAAATGGGTTTGTGATATTTATTGTTGTCTTGACAAATTGATGGTTGGGGTTTATTCTTGATGATATTTGGAGGTTATGTTTCGAATTTGAGCTCATTTAGAGTATATTTAGGTGTTAAATCATGTATTAGATTGTTGAAATTCGAAAATCAAATTTCTGTTTCTAGTCAATTAGCACTTCTGATCTACGTGGTCTTAAGTACATGAAAACATTGGTTGCACTTCAGACCTATTTGGCCTTAAGTGTATCTAAAGTGCAATTTTTTTCACTTCAGACTTATTTGGCCTTAAGTGCGTGAAAACAATTGTTGCGCTTTAGACCTATTTGGCCTTAAGTGCATGAAAATATTAGTTGTACTTCATACCTATTTGGTTAAGTACATCTAAAGTGCAATTTTTTCACTTCAAGCCTATTTGGCATGAAAATATTTATTGCACTTTAGACCTATTTGGCCTCAAGTGCATCTTAAGTGCAATTTTTGTACTTTTTACTTAATTGGCCTTAAGTGCAATTAAGACTAATTTTTTTTTTTTAATTTTAGACCTGATAAGTCTGAAGTTGATCCTAAAATAGGTAGGATTGCAAAGTTTTGTGCAAAGTGGGTATAAGTTCAATTGTAACCCTAAAAATAGGTATAGATGCAAATGTCACGTCCCTCACCCCCTCCCAAAAAAGAACGTGTCATTGATTTTTACGTTAAAAAAATCCCATGGGATTTTTAACTAAGCCTCATTTGGTTTCTTAAGATTAAGACATCTGAATTTGAATGTCAAAGATGTGTATTAAGATTAAGAAATATGAATCTAAATACACAACTGAATATTAAGATGTGTATTAAGATATGAATATTAAATGATTAAGACTATTTGATTCTTAACATCCGAATGTATAAGATTTATCTTTATTTGAATATTAATAAACATAAACATAAAATTCAAATGAAATACTAATTAATCTAATTTTCTATCAATAAAATATATAGTTTTTAAAAATAAGATAGTTGTTGGTGGTGATGAATAACGGGTGAATACCGAGTAGAGGCGGTGATTGATGGTGGTGGTTCAGGGTAGTTTTGGTAGCTAGTGATGATGGGTAATGGTGGCGATTGTGATTGAAGATGGTGGTGGTGGGTGGTGGGTGGTGATAGTTAATCATGATAGGTGGTGGTGGTAATTGTGATTGAGAAAGGTGGTGGTAGGTTATAATGATGGGAAGTGCCGACTGTGGTTGTTGATGGTGATGGAGTAGTTAGTTGTGGTAGTTGAGGTGAATGAGTGTTGATTGTGGTTGAGAATGATGGTGGCAACAGTGCTGGAGATGATGTGTGGTGATAGTTGGTAATGGTGGCGACTATGATTGATGAGGGTGGTGGTGTGGTGGTGGTAGTGGCGGCATAGTGGTAGTTCGTAATTGTAGGCGGTGGCGGCAGTTAATAATGAATATGGATGATAGCATCTTAATGAAATTAAGTCTCTGTTATAGATTTTAATCATACAAATCTATTTAGACCCATTAAGTGGTTGTGAAGTAAAAATAAATAAACACACTTAATGATTAAAATTTGAATAATTAAGATTCAGACTTTAAAAACAAACACACTTAATCTGGATGATTAAGATTCAGACTTCCATTAAGTGCAAGCAAATGAGGCCTAAGAGAGCTACGAAAACAAGTCACAAATAAACATTACGTACAACAATTAACCATTAAGTTATGCTATTAAAAACAATTAGTAAGTATTACCAATAATATATAGTATTTTAAAATCCTAGACAAGAAAGAATTTTTCATTAAGGGTCTGGATCCAGTAAGTGAAGCTGAAGTAATTTTCACTTCATATCTTGATGGAAGTCATGCGTCCCTATGAAAATTTAATGGCCTGATAGCATCTCTTTTCCACCCGCCATCTAAACTCTTTTCTTTTCGAGATAAAGCAGAAAAATATAGAACTAACGCTAAGTATGAAAATCTCATAAAACAAATTATATTTTACTTCAAATTTCGAAAATCAAATTCACTAATAAAATCTAAATTTTGTTACTATCGTTTTTTAGCTTAATAGATTTTCGTAATTAACAAAGAAACAAAGTTTCACGAAAAATAAAATGTAATGGCTGATATACAACATTCAAAAAATCTAGGTAAAAATATTTTTTCCGATGGATATGGTTAAAATTAGTTGAAAACACATAGGTGGAACAATATCCAAAAATTTAAGGAAGATTGGAGGTGATTTGAATTGACTTGGAGTTGAAATTCATAATTGAAATCGAGTTTAAAAGTTTCTCTGCAACATATGTATTTCACATACATGTATACATAGATCTATAGAGGATACACATTTAAAACATGTGAAATACACAAGTGATATACGGGATACACATCTCATCTTCTTTCATATTCATCTTCTATTTCGAATTTCACTTAAATTTCAATACAAACCACCTCAAATCTCCACCAATTAGTAAATTGAGATTCAAAATTGTCACGACCCAATTCTCTCTCCATAAGATGTCTTGACGACACCTAGTCTCTACAACTAGGTAAGCCTAACAAATTGCGGAAGAACAAAATAAAAGTAAAATTAACAATAAAATGCAACAGGATAATAAAATAGCTGATAAGCTGTCGTTCGACATGTACAAAATCCAACACTCGAGTATACACGGTATGTTTCCAAAAATCCGGTAGTCATAAGTCACAAGCTACAGAAAAGAACTAATGTCTCTACACATCAAAATCTAAGTAAAATATGGAAATGAGGGAATAGAAGGGGACTCCGAAGTCTACGGACGCGGCAAATGTACCTTGAAGTCTCCGTACCGCAACAAGCACTCTCAGCTAATAGCGGGGCTGATAAGAAGCACCTGGATCTGCACACAAAACATGTGCATAAGAGTAGCCTGAGTACACCACAACAGTACCTAGTAGGTGCCAAGCCTAATCTCGATAGAGTAATAACGAGGTCAGGTCCGGGCCCTACTAGGATATAATAATAAGACAGATAATATAATAAAATAAAGGAAAACAAAGAATCTACAGAAAGAATTTACAGAGAAATAATAACACAACACGACCCAACACAATGAGATAACAGCAGAGGCGCTCTCGAGATACCATCTCGTAGTCCCAAAAGTAAATGTGCGAGGAGATCTCCCGAGGTACCGCCTCGTAGTCTCAAAAGTAAATGTGCAGGGGATCTCCCGAAGTACTGCCTCGTAGTCCCAAAAGTAAATATGTAGGGGATCTCCCGAGATACCATCTCGTAGTCCCAAAAGTAAACACACGGCTCAAGTCGATGGAGAAAAACAATTAACAACAAAAATTATACAGCTAAGGTTGATATAAATCAAGTAGAGGCAGGAATTCAACTAAACATGCTGCACATAATTCAAATAAGCATTTAAGACACGTAGACATGCAAAATTAAGCTAAACAGGATAACTACACATGCTAGTATAACTCAATTAGGGTGTAACATGCTATTACTCAGTGAAAACCCAGATTTTACAATAATTAGCCCGTGTACGCACTCGTACCTCGCGTACACGGCGCTCACATATCACAAAAAATATCACAACAATGCCAAATCCTAAGGGGATTTTCCCCACACAAGGTTAGGCAAGTCACTTACCTCTAACCGAGCTCAATCAGTCAACAAGAATGCCTTTTTCACGATTATCTGACTCTGGATGGTCCAAATCTAGCCAAAAATAATAACATACCATAAATACAACTATAATAGACTAATCTAATTAATGAAATCAAGATTTTAACAGAAAATTCGAAAATGGCCCAAAAAGTTGACTCGGGCCCACATCTCGGAATCGAGTAAAAGTCACAAATATGAACATTCATTCATTCACGAGTTCACTTTTACCAAATTACTCAAATCCGAATCAAAACTCAAAAACTTAATTGAAGAACTTCCAACCTTTTAACCCAAATTTCTCAACCAAATTCCTTAATTAAATGATGAAATCGACTATAGATTAATGGAATATGACCATAAACGAGTTAAGAATCGTTACTCAAAAGCTTTCTCTGAAAAACCCTTGAATTCCCGCCTCAATCCAATCTCGCAAAATTGAAAATGGGATAAAAACCCTTGAACTTAGCCTTTTCTGCCCAGCAATTTCGCACTTGCGGACCCTCAGTCGCTCCTGTGACGCCGCACCTGCGACGCCGCACCTGCAGAAATTCCTTCGCAGGTGCGGGATTGAATTAAGACACCTGGGTCCGCCTCTGCGATGATGTGGCCGCACTTGTGAGTGTGCACCTGCGGACAATTGTACGCTTCTGCGAGAACCTCACCCAGCTCAACCTTCACTTTTGCGGTCCCTTTGTCGCACCTGCGACCACTGGCTTCCCAGACCAGGGCCGCATCTGCGAGCTCCCTTCCGCACGTGCGCGTCCGCACCTGCGGCCAACCCCACCGCAGGTGCGATGCCACTATAAGTTGAAAAACTTCAGAAGTTACACAAGTCCAAAATTCGATCCGTTAAGCATCTGAAACTCACCCGAGGCCTCCGGGACCTCAATCAAACATGCCAACCAATCCTAAAATACCATACGAACGTAGTCGAGCCCAGCTAAAATACGAATCACTCTCCAATTCAAACTTAATGAACTTTGAAACTTCAAACTTTTATAACCGATGTCGAAACCTATCAAATCACGTCCGATTGACCTCAAACTTTGCACACAAGTCATAATTGACATTACGAACCTACTCCAACTTCCGGAATCAAAATCCGACCCCAATATCAAAAAGTCCACTTCCGGTCAAACTTCCCAAAAATTCAACTTTCGCCATTTCAAGCTTAATTCAGCTACAGACCTCCAAAACATAATCCGGATACACTCCTAAGTCCAAAATCACTCAACAGAGCTAGCGGACCCGACAAAACTCCATTACGGAGTCGTCTTACACAATTTCAACTACGGTAAAAAATCTTAGAACTTAAACTTCCGTTTTAGGGACTAAATATCCCAAACCACTCCAAAATCACAAACAGAACCTCCCAATAAAGCACATAAGCAGGAAAAAAAAATGTGGGGAAAGCAGCAAACAGGAGATCGGGGCTATTACTCTCAAAACGACCGGACGGGTTGTTACAAACTCCTTAAAATATTTTTAATATCATCTAAATAACACCCAAATGAAAAAATCACAATTATGCAAATTTAATTTTTAACCCAAGCGACAAGTTTTTCCAATGACTTTTAATGGAGTTTTTGCTCATCCATTTCACTTACCAAGCAACCAAATGGTGTTTTATGCATGAAATCTATTGATTAGAATTATAGTCCCCTAAAATTGTTTAACTAGTTGGTGACTCCCAACTGAGAGAAGAAAGGAGCAAGGGGCTAGTGTATTGTTTGATGGAATAATTTGGACTGGAGTGAGGTAACAAAAAGTTTTGAATATCATATATTGAACTTAGTTGGTAACTCAAGGTGTTTTTAAAAAAATAGTAGGCCATGTTTACTGATTTGAATAGTGATAATTGATTAGAGGATTTTTTTAAAAAAAAGTTAAAAATAATTAATACTAAAACAGAAAATTTTGAAATATGCTAGCAAGTGGCAAAGCAACTCAAATGCGATAAAGACAATTGAGAAATTTCCAAACAATCCATCTAACATCTTCAGATGAATCGATTAAGACATATGAGTGATCAAAATATTCATGAGATAAGAGAGGAAAGTTGGAAAGAAGAGAAACTCTTGATGGCAATGGAAAAGTTTCGAAGATGACCGGTACTTTTACAGCCATGGAAGGGAGAAGCATACAAATAACCAACTGAGTTAATATTGATAGCATTTGGTTAATATTGGTAGCATTTTTGCTTTGAAAGGCCAAACTAGGTAGTTTTCTCTTTTACCTATCTATGTTATATTATAAACTTGCTTACTCCTTTTATAAAAGTTTATCATTTATAGAAATATCATATATATATATATATATATATATATATATTTACTATTTATATTTAAAGTAATATATTAGATCACGTGTGTGTTTGGTATGAATATTTTTCTAAAAATATATTTTAAAAAATAAGTGGTTTTCTTACGTATTTTCTAGTGTTTGATTAGTAGGCAAAATAGTTTTTGAAAAAAAAATATAATTTAGGTAAACACTAAGAGAGGTCAAATGGATGAGGACGGATGAAGGAGCTAGGGTAGTAGAGGTGCGATCCGATTTGAGCACCGGTCGGAGTTCAAGGTCGGGTACCTTGCCCGAGGTCTGCGGTTAAACATTTGGGGTTGGGATCGGATAAGGATTCTGGATCCGTCCAAGTTGGGTTTAGGGTCGTGATCAGGGCCGGGAGTTAGTGTACGACCCCGCCCCCTACCCCAAACCAGCCCCAACTTCGGACACTCGACCCTCGACCCCTGAACCTAATCCCCACCCAAAATTGACCCTATACCCCAACCCACCCCAACCCCAACTCCATTCTTGACCCTTGACCCTCAACCGACCCCGCCCCTTGACTCAAAATCCGACTCTCAACACTGATCCCGACTCGACCCCTAACCCTTTTCTAGCTTCGACCTTGAACCTTGACCCCGATCCAGACTCTACCCAAGATCTCTGACCCTCCATCCAGACCCTAAACCTCACATCCCGACCCCTTGAACTTTGGGTCCGTGTTTTGGATCCCGAGGCCAGAGGCGATTAGGAGAGGGATGGCAGAAGATGGGGGGCTAGGTGCGAGGGTTGGTTAGGGAGGGGAGATTTTGAGGCAGGGGAATACAATGTATGAGGCGGGGTGACAAAGGTGTGGATTGGGAGTGACGGTGGGGGGTAGGAATAGCGAATGTTGAAAGAGAATTTTAAAAATATTATTTTTTTCTCTTGGTGGAAAAATTATTTTTCTCCAATTAAAGAAAAATAAGTTCAGAAGCAAAACAAACATAGAAAAATTTAAAAACTTTTTCTGAATTTTTTTTTTCTTCACACTAAACACACTGTACAATCTTTCCTATTTTCTCTCCCTCTTCTTTCTCGCTCATTCTAAGACTCTTAAAGGTTGGCTATAGAAAATAATTTAAATATCAAATCAATGTACGGGGAATGTCCCTATTTCTCCACGCATTAGATTATTGATAATCCAAATGACTCCAAGTTGCCAACTTATACTATTAACATCAAATTGGTGAGTAAATGGAGCAGATATGAAAGAGAGATGGACAACCTTGGTGAAGAATAAGACTGGCAAGAATCAACTGATCTAATATTGAAATCTTTAGGCCCGGAGAAAATTAATGACTATATGATTGAAGTTAAGCTGAAATTTAAAATCGAAAACTATCTGTAATGACATAAGTTTAAACTTCATTGATAACTATTAAAAAGTTTCAAGGCTTTGAATTAAAAGATTATATTTTGCGAAATTATTATTTATTTGGATTGAATGTTATTACCAATAATTGAAAATATTTTTTTGGAATTTATATCTAAATTTTGAGGGAGTTTGGTAAAGACTAGAGTTGGTTTTGATTGAAATTTCAGATTGAAACTCGAAAAGTAATGCATAAATAAATTGTGTATATTTTATTTATTAGGGTATAAAACGACATATAAAATATGTACAACTAATATAAATTATAAGGCATAAGTAAATTATGTACATTTTATTTATTGGGGTACAAAACGACATATAAAATATGTACAACTAACATAAATTATATGTTAGTTGTATGAAAAGTATATGTAAGTTGTATATAAATTGTAACTTTTAACTGGATTATATATTTTATAAAAAATTCTAATTATTTTTTATAAACAAGAACCTTAGCTAAGCCAGATAAATATTATCCTAATTTTGTATTTATAGGAAAAACACCTTATATAAAAGGTAAAAAAAAGAAAGAAAAAAAAGAGGCAATGGGCATGAATCAATCAAACCCACATATATTAAAAGCTTTGATAGTGCACGTTTTGTTGAGATTGCATGCAGACCTTTTTAATGTATATCTTTTGGAACAACAACAACAAATTCAGTAATTTTTTGGAAAAAAAAATTACAATTAGAAACTGAAAAAAGATGTCCTTTTTGTCTCATTCTATGTGAATGAGGTAGATTGGACATAATATTGTTATTTATAAAAATTGTTAAACGTATTGTTACCTCCTAGAAGTAAATAAAGTATCTCAGTCCTATGACCCTTACTGAAAGTCTCTAATTCAATATCGAACATGAAACTTTAATTTTATCCCACTACTTTATAGAAGTGAATAATTTATGATCTAAAATGTGAGTAAAATTATATTCTAGTTTTATAATTTTTGGTCCGAATACGTATAAAACAAATAGCTTTGTTGATGATTCTTCTAAAATAAAAAAATTTAGTAACCTTTCTAGTTATTTCATTCTCCATTATTTAATAGGATTCATTGGAAAAATATTTTGTTTCCATCGAGCTAAAATAATATATTTACGTCTCTAGTAAATCAAAATCATTGTTTAGTAGCTATTTTACTTCAATTTTTTCTTTACAAATAACAAGTTAAAAATTTAATTACGATAAACATTAACATTTTATCTTCATCCCTTAATCCTTTAATTATATTTATTCATTTGGTAGTATTAATCCGATTAAAAAAATTTATATTTTTGTAATTTTATAATTCAAATTTTCCATGTCTAAGTAATAAAAACCTTACAAATTTTCGTGCTGAAAATAAAAATATCAAAAGTAAGATGCAGTATTGTTATACAAAGGGAGTCGCTAACATAACTCGTGGGAGTACTAATGTACTATACTGCATAAATATAAATATATACAATACAAAGATGAATGAATCGAAAGCATTAAATTCAAGAATTTACAAGAGTGAGTGAAGTCTTCTCCCGACTTTAACGACACGAACAGATCCCTCTCTCAACAAGATTTAACCGCCCATAAGATAATACCACCACTCTTACCTTCCTCACTAATCGTTACTTCACATAGCGACACACATACTAAGGTTTTTCTCTCAGATCTCAATAGTTTGCTTTCATTTTTCCCTTCACTTCAATTATTTTTCTGTATTACTGCACTATTTGTGATAGAAACTGAAATTATGTTGTCATTTTTTTTGTTGTGGATTTAATTTGTAGTGTTTGTTTCTTGGGTTCATTGGCGTTCTTGATATTGTGCTTCTCCTGTGTATTTGCATTGACAAAATTCCCTTAATTGTAGAGGTGTATTGTATGCCTATTTTCTTGGTCAAAGTGAATCTTGAGTTCATAATAAGGTATCCAATGAGGTCCCATATCACGGGTTCGGCTGACAAAATCCTGATATTTAAGTGGAGAAGGGTAGATGGGCGGGTCGTACCGCTAGCCCTCCAAGATTTCTCGGTTATCCAAAATAAACGGGATTCAATGTGGTTGTTCTCTGTTTCTCAGATAGTGGTTCCTAGAGGATTTTGTTTTGCCAGAAAATGAGCTGATATTGCTCACTTTTTCTTTTTTCGGTTTAGTTTGAGTTTCCTGGGTGGAGTGGGGTGGCACTAGGATCTTGATTTTATCTACCACCGTGATCATTGTACACTGAGGTGTTAGTACATCGATGCTGCATTTTAGCAGTCTTTTGTTATGATTCAGATGAAGCTTTGCCTTAATTTCTAGGCTTAGTTGCTTTTACCTTGTGCGGACATGGGATTGTTGAGTGATGACTTGAAAATGCAGTACGTTGTAACAGGAAAGGATTTCTATGTTGTAGGAGGTTTATGAGAGTGTAATTGAGATGAGTATTGCTTTTTACTGAAGTGAATTCTGTACTTTTCCTTCATCAACCAGGTGCTGATTTAACTGCCAAAGTTTTTATTTATTCAATTTTTTAATGAAGGGGCGTTAATAAATTCAGGATTATATCTCTTTTCGGTTTATCCCTTTTGTCTAGTAACTTCAGTTTATTTAGTAACCCGGACGCTGTAATGAGATACCGAAGAGAATAACATGCAGCGTGTCATGTTCCATGGAGTGCTTAGTCATAGATAGTATGCATATGGTGGATTATTTGGATGTCACTGTAGAGAGTCTTTCCCTGCTTTATCTAAGAGCCTGCTGTTTGCAAGATTGAGTGGACTAATAATTGATAATCTACTTGAGAGGGTCTTACCATATAAGTAGAACGATAAAAGGGCGATGAGTGGTTCAAGTCAAAACTATTGACAAGACAAGTTCAATTATAACGGGATCTCAGCTGATTGATAGTAAGAAGTATATAGCTAGAAGGTTCCAATAGTAAATGGTCTAGGATTAGGTTCTTTATTACTGATATAATATGCTTTTATGACTTTCTACACTTAACATTACACAATTATATGCACAAGTGGCCAGATTCGTTTGATTTAGATTGAGTTTCGTGTTTCTTCTTTGTCTGTTTGGTTTCAGTCTTCTCCCTTTTGATTAGAATACTAAGGGGTTGTTTGATACAAAGGTGGGATATCCCATAGGATTAGTTATCCCACCTTCTATATGGGATAACTAATCCCTCCATTTTAGTGTAAAAGTTATCCGGGATTAGCTAATACCTCAAACCAAACATGGGATAAATTTAATCCCAAACCTTATCCCGAGATTATTATTCTTATCCCATGTACCAAACGACCCCTAAAGATTATATTTATGAAGCCATTTGTTGTATTCAGTTGGTTGGAGCTTGAAATCAGTCACCATTTAATGGAACTTGAGATTCGATATTGAAAGGGCTAATGATAGGATATTGATTTTGCAAGTACCCAAAGCCGACTCTTCATCTTGATGATCCTGGACACTGTTACTAGAAACGGTTAAGCTGAACAAGAAAGTAAGCATTATATCATAAGTCTACAAATAGGAGTTGGGCGAACTTGTCAAGCTTTTACAATTTGATCAAATCATAGACTCAAGAACATATTTTTTTGTCGTTTTAAAGTAAGTACATATATGGTTCAAGAAGAAGTGGTTTACTTTGGAGGGCTATGAAGGAAGTAATCTGTATTTGACGGTTTTCTGTATAGTTGGTAGCATCTTTTTGAGTTATCTGTTGATTTCGTGCTTCTCTTTTAGTGAGTTTTGCAGCAGGATAACTTTTGAGATTCTTATTCATCTAAAGAATAGAAAGGCACCTTATCTAACTTTTCATGTTCCCTTATTATTGATAGCCCTGGCTGTCCCTGATTGTAGCACCTTTTTCTGGTAATGAAAAGGAGTGGAATCATCTTTGACTGTAAATACCGAATTTGGAAGACGTTACATGACTTGACTAAGGGTATGTAGCAATAATAAGAAATAATATGTTTCCATATACCCACAATACTAAGCTGCACTTATCCATGGACAATATTGAAATACACAACGCAGTTCTTTATATGACAATATCATTTTAAATTAAGGATAATGATGTAAATATATCACTGTTACGCATCTTGAACGTCTCAGACGCGTTTATAGTCTTATTCCTTTTCCTCGTTAGGATGTATTAGTGGCCTCTTATTCCAGTTTTATTTATCAATGGTTGTATGAGTGTGCCTGTGTCATATTATAGGTATCTCTTAAATTGACGACTACAATTATTTGGCTTGACTATGTTTGCATATGCTTATAGTGACTAAGGTGCACTTAGACAATTATGAAATACACAGTAATTTGTAATATGAAAGTATAATTTAAATGTATCACTGTTACATGTCTAGAACCCATCTGAGATTCTGATAGTCTTCCATTAGGTTGCATTTAGGGGGCCTTCTATTCCAGTTTCTTTATCGAAAAAATGAGTGTGCCTGTGTCATATTATAGGTATCACTTGACTTGATGACTACAAATTATTTGCTTGACACTTCATCAGGAAAAAGGAAAAGAAAAATTATTTGGCGTCACATTTTGCTGTCTCTAGATATTAGTTACATACAATATGATGGGAAACGAAAGTTTTCATGCTCTCTAAAGGTAGCTGGGGTCACTGGTAGCTGGAGCTCCTTAGCGCTGCCTTGAGGCTCATTCACCTGGGTTCGATTCTTGATTGAAGCATACGATTATTCTTTAAACTTCATCCAAAAAAAAGTTTTCATGCTCTATATTAAGATGGTCAAGCTAAAATTGCTGGTAAAATGACTGGTTGGCCTTGGAGTTGGCGACTAATCATTGAAGAAACCTATTAAAGAATGATAGAAAGCAAAAAAGTACATCAAGTGGTAAATATAATGACTTAATTTCAGTTTAGTAAGAGGCTAAGTTTCTATAGATCTGATTTCTTTCGGGACAATTAGGGTTAATGCAACTTCTTACATCTGTATGGTCTGATTCAGAAAATAGGAAGTTTAATTTGGTTACTTCAGGTGGGTACAGAGTTAGTTATATGTTGTTTTCATATTTCCTAATGCATTTATTCAGCTGCCTAGTGAGAAGAAGCTGTAGAAAGGAATAGAGGAGGCAGTTTGCTATGAATTTTTATTATCTCTGAGAACTCTTATACAGATATATAGAAAAAATTTCCTTAATCTCATCACTGGTGTTGTCTTTTCTAACTTTTGTCTCAAAGACATTGAGAAAGTTGCTGAAATTATGAATTAGAACTGATGGCTCATTGGGTAACTATGACTCCCATTGTTGTTTCATGTATGTGTTTGTTTCTAATACAAAAAAGTTTTTGATATCTTAGTTACTAAAGAAACTTTTGAAGTACAATAATTACAACAAGTTAAGTTTGTTAGATGTGAAATATTTAAACCAGCTTGATATAAATTAAGAAGTACGGACCTATCAAAAAAGAAAAAAATTAAGAAGTACGAAGTAAACTGTAGTGAGGTTTGAGGTATGCTGCAGGAGAAGGTACATAAGTGATAAGTTTGTGAACCTAGCAAAGGTGGACAAAGGAAGAAGGAATGGGTGTAGTTTTTTGTAGGTTGTGGGTGGGTCGGCGCCTGTTGGGAATGGAATGGCTTCAAAGGATGTGTCAAAAGAAATCAAAAGAAATTGCAAATTTTGGTCTTCTCCTATCTTCAGGCTTTTTGCAATACAGACAGTGAGCTTTTATTTTACCGTTAAATCTGTTAATGGGTTTTGCATTGATTTCCAGACCTTCCTTTAGGTACTAAATGAAACTATCTTGAGTCTCATGTAAAACAACTAAATGCATCTTTGAGGTGCTGGCGAGAAACTGAGGGCCCTATTTGAGCAAGAATAGGTGATCAAGAAATATTATTGGAAACCAATAATCTTGCTAAAAAGAGCTTACCAAAGATCTTAAGTTAGCATTAATATAACATGTTTCTCCCTTTCTTAGTTCCCACTTTAGCCTCCTTGGGCGCGGGATTTTTCTTCACTGTAGATCTTGGCTTTGGCTTTAAAGGTTTTCTAGGTGCATTCAACTTAGATCAACTCTCACTTTCAGCTCATCTCAGGTTCTCTAGGATCTGCAGTCTGATAAGTTATGATCCCATGACTTAGAATTTATGGCATTGCAGAAGCGCCTGGTTGTTGTCTCCTGTCATCCTACAATCTAGGAGCATGACCTACATCTGCCAACAGGTTAATGGAGAAAGTTCTTTTTGTATAGCTTTATTTAGAAGTTTACTCGAATCTATATTCGGAACATTCACAGGAATAATTATCCTTTGAACCCTAAGGGGTCATTTAGTTCATATTCTAGTTTATAGTGTAAAAATTCTTACGTGGTGAATAGTAATGTAAGAATTGTTCTGCGATTAATAATAATATGTGGATTGCTATATGGTGAATATTTATACATGAATAATTATGAAGGGATAGCCAACATTAAGGGCACTTTTGTTTTTACTTATCCATGTTTGCTAATACGCATTCTTATTTCATTATTATATTCCGTATACAATAGTACATAGTCTCGTGTAAGTTATACTGATATTAGTAATACTACAATTTGGTTTTGTTGTATTAAACTCTGCCTAACCAGAAAGCAAACATTGCTTTAGTCGTCGTGAGATCATACTAGCAATACACCTTTTTATATTGGAAAGCAAGTGCTGTATAATACGTAATACATAATTTAATACCGTGATTAATATTCCTTATCCCTCAAACCACAGACCCCTAGGAGTCCCAGTAGTCCCTTGTTGTGCAGTTCTGGAGCAATCACTCTAGTTTTAATCTCCTTTCCAACCTTTGAAAATGCTGCGTGTGAACATTGAGCATTATTTGACCTTCTTACTATTGCCCTAGTGCCTGGGAGCTGGAAGTTTCGATAGAGTTCTCTAAGTAAAAATTTTTTAAGGTCATTCACAACTTTACAAGGGTAGTGGTCTACTGGCCAAAAGATTGAGCAGTTAATTTTAAACTCTATGGGAACATAAATAACCCTGCAACATCTAATTGCATAATACAGCCATGAATGCACAACAATTTTTACACTACTCTACAGTTCTACGTCTAGTTTTATTTCTCCAGTTTTCTGTATGAGATTTGGACCTTTCAATAGGTTCCTTTGCAGTGGCATCTAATAGAACCTTATTTTCTTATGAATGTATTTGGAATGTATTGCGCAGCAAAAAAGATTGTGCACCAAGTGAAATATGAGTCTGGCATGTTTGGTATGCCACAGTGTTGAAAGCCCATCACATTCCTTCAGAAGTTACTCTGTTTCAAGTTCCGACAACGATGGGAGATGTTCCGCGATTGCCAATTGCTTGATCAAGAAGATATCACTTAGCCACCCCAATGCAAACGGTGGCATCACAACATCTAAAGTGACCCCTCAGCCAAGTGATCAGAGTAATGGCATGACAGGTCCCCCACGGCTCGTTAGGAGCCGTGCTGTGAGGAGGGATATAGTGAGAGACTGGAACTTTGATGAGATTACATTGGAGCTCTAGTCCAGTATGGGTAAGAGCAGTATGTAGGCGCAGAGACAATATGCTTGTTTTTAGTGTTAAATCAGATAGAATTTTGACTCTCAGTACTTGAATCTAGTTTTCGGTGTAATTGGTGTTGCTGCAAATGCCACACTATGAAGGATTTTTTATATAAATCATCTGTTGATATTCCCTTCCCTTTCCTCTATTTTAACTCCTGTTCTGGTTTCTAGCTCGAAATTTGTATGTATGGACTTGATTAGGTTTACTTCTTCTATTTGTCTTTTAAAAGGTATTCTCTCCGTTCATTTTATATTTAGATAAGTAATTGTTAAAGATTTAATTTTGTACAAAAATAATCACATCAAAAGTTTCAATATAGAAATAAATTTGAATGTTTAAAAATATGAGAGTATTATTGATTAAATAATATCAAATAATTTCCTCTTAGAATAATAAATACCACCTTCTCATAGCACATGACCTACTCTCTTGAAGGAGAGTGAGAAGCAAAAAAACATTAAAAGCTTATTTTTGAGACATTTTGTATTAAAAATCTATTACTATCTGTATTTCTTGTTTCATTTACTTTTTCTTCTTATTCTTTTTAGTTTTTCTTTTCTTCTTCCTTACGGTATTTCTCGCAAATGCTAGTTTCTATTTCTCTTTATGCATTTGTTAAATTTTTTGACTAATTTAGTTAGATAAATTCCCCAAAGAAGCTTAAATTAAGAAGAAAATTTCAGACATTTTCTTTGCTAGCTATTTTAAGAAAATCTTCATTTCAGATGCAGGATTCTCGATTGAAACATTGGAATCACTTCACGAAAAACAAATAATTTATTAAAATACGCAGGCCACTTTGTTCATCTCGACGGAAATTTTGCCGGCCACCTTGTTCTTCTCGCCCGAAAATTTGTCGGCCACCTTGTTCATCTGGCCTTTTCTCCATCTCGCTAGAAAATTTACCGGCCGCCTTGTTCATCTGGCCTTTTCTCCATCTCGCTGTTTCTCTATCTCGTCGAAAAATTTGCCGACCACCTTGTTCCAACTTTCAACTTTACCAGTTAATTACCACTATCACTCTTTAGAAAGCTTTCAACTTTAATTAATTAAATGGATAAATCTTTGAAAACCAAGAACTGATTTTGCAACTTAAATTCAAGAAAATGATGAAGAAGGGAAAAAAGAAGAGAAAGAAGATGATGAAAAAGAAGGGGAAAATGTGAAAAGAAAAATAAAGGAAAAAACTAACGCGTAGATATCACACACAACACAAAAACTGATTCTCTCTTAAAAAGATGGTATTTATTATATTTTTAACAAAGGTAGAGATGTCATAGGACCCTCGTAAAATATAAGGGTATATCTGATAAAAGAGAATAATCACAGAGGATAATTATGTATTATCCCTTAAAAAATAGATGTGATATTACTATAGTAGTTGCTGTACTGTAGTATTTTCAAGATTGATAAGCATTCAATGTATTCAATTCCTAAACTTCAAAAGTTCCATATTTTGCCACTTCGACAGAAATATGCAAATGATATTTTGGTGGAGCCAAAATTTTCACTAACGAAATTTAATATATATATATATATATGAAACGTCAAGGACAATTTTTCCTTTAAATATTTTAATCACCGCTTTGCTATTTTTCTTAGTTCACATGCTATTTTACACCAAATAATACTAGACTTCCGCATAACTTAATGTAAATATTACTAATGCTGCCTATCAAACATTGTAATTTTCATTGTCACGATCCAAATCCCACTATAGACCGCAATGGCGCCCAACACTGCCATTACACAAGCCAACAATTAATCAACACGATAACCAGCGGGTCATAACACATTTTATAACAAGTGGTGAAATGAATAAGCGATTTTTCTTTGTTTTTATAGCAAACTACTAATATATATTAAATGTTCGAACGTGGCCGAAATATAAATTCTAATATCATAAAAGAAAATACAACAAAGAACAAGAATCTAAATCTCTAAAATCCAGCATCACAAGTGCATGAGCATCTAGTAGAATATATACAACACTACTACAACATCTTTCTGAAATAAAAAGTAGACAAATATAGTGTAAATGACTAGGACGGGGACTCCATGTACTGCGGATCGTAATATCGATTGCAGCTCACCATAAAGTTTCCTCAGCAGTTGCGCCTATGCTCATGTTTGACTACCAAATGTACCCGTCTGAGTACTTACACAATTAGTACAAAAATGTAGTATGAACAGGTAAATCAACGTGTATCCAGTAAGTATCTAGCCTAACCTCGAAGAAGTAATAACGAGGGGTCAACATCGACACTTACTAATGGTAATGTACATAAAAGTAGACATGTATAAATAATAGCAAGTAAAAGCAATGAAACAGATATATGTGCATCACACGATCCTCAACAGAAAAATAATTATGAGGTCCTCAAAGTTCCGGATACTAGCTCGAGTGGAATAAATAATGATCAATATCCAATAAAATGTCAAATCTCAAATCAAGAAGACTCATAGGTACGCAGACTCCCAATCGAATATAATGCACGAGTCTGCAGAGCCGAACGACACGATCCTACAAGAGTATTTCATAAACTGCCGAGGTGAATGCCCCGATCCCATAAGAGTGTGTTATATAATACAACCGAGGCGAACAACCCGATCCCATAAGAGTGTGTTACATAATATTGCCTGAGGCGAATGACCCGATCCCATAAGAGTACTGCTAAAGCGCTCAACCCATCCCATAAGAGTAGTGAAACATTGATAGGTCACTGGCCCAACTCACGAATATATGTGTGAGTTATGAAATTCAAGAAAAACTTTCAGACCAATACGTAGATCGCAGAAGAAATCCGTAAATTGAAGTATAATTTTCGCGGCTAATCAGGTGGCGTGTGAAGGATCTAAAGTAGCAAGGTTCGATACTCTATGCAAGTCTAGTCTCAGGCTAAAATAATAATTAAAGCATTTAAACATGCAAGATAACTCAATAGTATAATTAAAATATGGTGTGAGTCTAAGTCTACCCGGACATAATCAAAAAGCTAGCATACACACGAACACTCATCACTTAGTACGTGCATAGCTCCCATAACATGTAGCACGTAACAATTATAGCACCTACAGGTAAATTTCCTCTTACAAGGTTAGACATGAGACATACCTCGCTCTAAAATCCGATAACTGGCTCCAACGCCTCTCTAGCACCTCAAATCAATGCCAAACGATCCGAAACTAACTAAAAAATATTTAAACTAATTAAAATATATCCAAAGACTCGTAGTTTAACAATTAGAAATAATTTTCAACTCTACACGAAAAGTCAACAAAGTCAAACCCCAGGCCCACGCGCCCGAATTCCGGAAATTCTCAAAGATAAATATTACCCATAGCACCACGAGTTCAAATATATAATTTATTTCCAATTTCATGGTCAAAACTCAAAAATATCATTTCAACCAGCCTACGCGAACGCGACCCCAGCCCCGCAAATGCGAAGGACAAACCTTCCAGCCTCAGAAAAATACCTTCCGTGATCGCGAACTCCCCCACGCGATCGTAATGAGCAACCCTCCAAGCCAGGCCACCCCACTAACACATCACGTTCACGACCTTAACTGCGCAAACGCGAAGATCAACCAGACCACCAAAATGTGATCGTGATGCCTTCCTGCGATCGTGAAGAATAAATTCTTCTCCAGCTCTAACAACCCTTCGTGATCCCGATACCTCCTACGTGATCTCAATGCATATCCCTGACACCAGAAACCAGCAACTGCAAAACAAAGGGAATTGGTCCAAAACCATTTCGAAACATACTCGAGGTCCCCGAGATCCCGTCCAACCATACCAACAAGTCCCCATACCTTATCCAAACTCATCAAAAGGCTCGAATCCTTCCTTTAAATTTCAAACCTTCAAACTTTGTCGAACGCGTCCGAATCACACTTAGACATTTCGGATCATGACCAAAATTAACACATAATTTTAAATCAATAAAATGAACCTTACCAAGGTCTCGAAATACCGCCCGGAGTTCGATAACACCAGCGTCCACTCCAAGAAAACTTAGTAAACTCGAAAACCTTCAAAGTGCAAACTTTCGATAATAAGCGTCGAATCACTCCAAGGCCACCCGATACTTAACCCGAACATACGGCCAAGTCCAGAATCACCTTACGAACCTATAAGAACCTTTAAATCCCGTTTCTGAGGCCGTTTACCCAAAAGTCAAAACTTAGTCAACTCTTTCTACTTAGAGCTTCCGAATTGAGAATTTTTCATCCAAATTAACTCCGACTCTCGAAAATCAAAACCAACTACATAAGTAAGTCATAATACACAAACTGAAGCTACTCAAGGTCTCAAAGCATCGAACGGCATGCTAGAACTCAACTATTGGTCGGGTTATTACATTCTCCCCCACTTAAAAATTTTCATCCTCGAACGTGCCAAGAGTCGTCCCCAACTGCCGAATCACTACATAACTTCTCGTGCAAATAAACATGCTACCTCAATCCATATGAGCACGTTAGCTCAACCTCGGGCGAAGATCCTTCTTGTGACCTTAGCACACAAGCATTAGAACTAAATTCCAACATCCGGAATTTCCTATAAGTTCCGGTTCTAGAATACATACTCAGTATCAATCTCAACAAATTGTACCAAAACATATTTATACACCCAAGGTGTAACCATACAATGTACCGCATAGTTCACATGCCCTTAGTAATATCTTTCAACCACAATAGCCGCAATTTTTGAACCTGGTATCAGTAATATACCTCATGACACATAAGAATCATGTTCTAAACCTTGCAATACTGCAACACTAAAAGAGGTGTGGAGAAACTCATAACCACCCGTCAAACCAACAAATCATGGAGCTCTCCCCCCGACAAGAACCATTGCCGCATTTAACGACATTCCTCCTCTAAACAAACATTATAAAAATACGATTGCACTGATTCTAGGTCTAATAACCTCGTCTCACCAAGTACAAGCTTCTCGGCCGACAAACCACATCAGACACCATCTAAACTCTCATACGATGCAATCCGTGTGCCAAACAAGCCATAACTCGAATATGACCAATAAGAGAAGGAACCCCAATTACCAGTACTATCCAACACACGTAACAAATAACAACCAAACAAAATACTATGAATCTACCCCAGAAATAAGAAGTAAAACACACAAGATAAGTATAAGGAATCATACCCAACATCTCATCGTTGTGGCATGCAACCCGATCTAAACATCATACCCATGGCGGCGTGCCACTCGATCCACCCATAATACTCCATATTGGATTAGCCATCGAGCCAAAATGGCCACGCTCACTAGACGCACGTACATCAACAACAAGTAAGCCAAGTGTATAACATAACCCTAGGGATACAGATAGCATAATGTGCTTATGAAATGGGTCCAAACATGTCTATGGTGACATAAATAAACTAGCATGTCGAGAGACATCTTGCTCATATAACACCACCAACCTACCTAGGACCACAACACGCATATGAATAATCAAGCCGCCTAACAACCCACATATCATAAAAAGAGTAACACATGAAATAGATGACGACAAGAATAACATCCACCACGCCTGAAGACTCATCCATAGATAAATTCTGTGCTGAATAAACATATCCTATTTGGTGTAGAACATACATTCACATTAGGCCCGCCAATGGACCTCCAAACCGATTCCGAACAACTCTAAATAGGTATGTATCCTTTCAAGATCTAAAATGACCTTATCCATGACACATACAATCAGCCGTCAAATCCTTAACAAACTTCCACAGTTCGAAACCAAAGGAATAGTGCGTCTCCCAGCCATAAACTCTTCAATCTGCGACAGTAGCAGAACCTCCATACCCGATCTCAATCTCTACTACTTAATTAACACCTAAACGGGAGATATTCCCACAACCTTCCGCACCATGTAATAAAATCTATACATCCATGGCTATAATTAATACACAATGCCTTTTCCAGATCTGATCAACTGAAATCTCTCCCCTCTCCTTCAAGCTTGTGACATCCATGTTAAAACTGAACAGCTACCTTGACCCCTCAAATCCCAATTCCATATTGCTCACTGAACCTATCATGTTGTTACGCGAGAGTACAAGAAATTTATCATAACTCCTGAACCACCAGAAGAATAAATAATTCATCTACTGGAAACAGTTCTCTTAACTCATTCCAGGAGAAAAAATTGCAACATGCAACCGGCTTCCCATAACCGTAGAAGGCACAAACCTCAATTCATGGTCAAAACCGTCATAACCTCTTCGGGACCCATTCTCACATATCCAAGCCATCAGGACTGAATTCCACTAAATACCGAGTCATTCAGACTTCCAAAACCACGAGTATAGCCACAGAACACCTGTATAGCCTTATCAAACCGAAGGAACCGATCATTTCTGTCACGACCCAAATCTCCCTCCGTTGGGTATCGTGATGACACCTAGTATTAGGGACTAGGTAGGCCTAACATTTACATTGAACAACAACAATAATAAAGGAAATTTAAAAATTTTGAAATAGAATTCTTGACAGAGTTTACAATTTCCCAAAACCCGGTAAATACAAGTCAGAAGCTCTACGAAATCTTTCTATCAAATCTAAATACAACTGTCTAGGAATAAGTAAGTACAGCTGGATAGAAATAAAACAGGAAGGTGACTCCGAAGCCTGCGAACGCAGCAGCAGGTTACCTTGAGTCTCCTCAGCAATGATCTGCGCAGCTACCAACCAATAACCTGAAGCTGCATACAAAAATGTGCCGAAGTGTAGTATGAGCACACCACAACGGTGCCTAGTAAGTATCAAGACTAACCTCGGTGAAGTAGTGACGAGGACTAGTCAAGACACCACCGGTCTAATAAGTAAAAAGGCATAAGTGTATAGAAGACCGAAACATAATATCTATCTAAAGATTTTTTTTCAATATAACTAACGATACGATCGAATAATACGGAAGGAAATTTAATAATTACGATCAACGGACAACATAATAGAAACACGCAAAAAATGGGAAGAATGCAATCCAAATGGCGAGAATCACAACCCAATAAAAACACTAGCAACTCAGCACTGCATCAATTTATCTACGTCAGGCCTTAGCCAATAACTCAATAAAAGTGGTCAACCTTCGAGTGAAAACCTTTAAATCGTGAGTTTATTTTGAAAGCTTTAAAGATATAATCATTTCAGATAGAGAAATTTCTTCTTTGAAACATACTTTCTCTGAATGTACATTTATATATTTTTATAAAGAGAAATCTTAACAACATAGTCTCTTCAAAATACGTGGTGTTCAAATATAATTTTCCAAATACTGCTCTTTCAAATATCATCAAAATACGTGATGTTCAAAATATATTTTTCCCAAGTACTGCTCTTTCAAATAGCATCAAAATACGTGATGTTCAAAATATATTTTCCCAAGTACTTCTCTTTCAAATATCATCAAATTACATGATGTTCGAAATATATTTTCCCAAGTACTGCTCTTTCAAATATCATTATTCTCCAAGACAAATGCTTTTCAAATATAATTTTCAATATATATCTTTATATCTTTCGATCCAATTCTCCTCAATCATAAAACTACCGGAACTCAGTCCGCAACTCAAAATTTGTCATGCAATGCAGTACAGGGGGAAAACTCCTGGATCTATGTCCGTAGTCCCAATTTAAATATGCGATGCAGTACAGGGGGAAAGCTCCCGGATCACTGCCCGTAGTCCCAATTTAAATATGCAGTGTAATACAGGGGAAAACTCCCGGATCTCTTTCCGTAGTCCCAATTTAAATATGCAGTACAGGGGGAAAGCTCCCGGATCTCTTTCCGTAGTCCCAATTTAAATATGCGATGCAGTACAGGGGGAAAGCTCCCGGATCTTTGTCCATAGTCCCAATTTAACTATCCAGTGCAGTACAGGGGAAAGCTCCCGGATCTCTGTCCGTAGTCCCAATATATGCAATATAGGGGGAAAGCTCCCGGATCTTTGTCCGTAGTCCCAATTTAAATATGCAATGCAGTACAAGGGGAAAGCTCCCGGATCTCTATCCGTAGTCCCGATTTAAATATGCAGTACAGGGAAAAAGCTCCCGGATCTCTGCCCGTAGTCCCAATTTAAATATGCAATGCAGCCACTGAGGAAAACAACCAGAATCCGACGGAAACAACATATATTTCTACAACCGGCGCGAAATCAAACAAGGCCGAATACAAAGTGCGATGAGAAAATCAATACAAAGACTTAAATCAAAAAAGTGGTAACAACTAGCTCATAAGAAGTAGCCACTGAGAGGAATGCCAAGCACAAAGAGAGAACAATATAACGAGGGGAAAACAAGGCAAATATGGCAACGATTCTACATATTCGAGTTCACAACCAAGAAACCAAATCATCCCGGCAAGGGAATCAGCTATAACCAATCTCACTCAGACAATTAGCTTCACCGAATAAACTCAGTTTGAACAAAAGCTTAGTAAATAGGCAACATCAAAGAATACCATCAACACGGGCGGTCATCAATTAAACCCAAGTAGTACTTAAGAGGAAAATCATTTAAGTCATAAGGTACGACTCACGAGCATGCTTGACCAACGTATAGATATTCCAATTTCTTGTTAGATATTTATAGAGCGAGATTATACTAGTTCTAGTCACATAGGCAGAATGAAGGAAGACATAGAATGACGGTAGGAAAACAAAGTCTTCATTTAAGTCAATTAAGATCTTATAAGAAACAAGGAATGCTAGGCAAGTACTTCTAATTTGAACAGGAAGAGTTGAAACTAGAAATCAGGAATTCAGATATAACAAGTTCAATTCATATATGGGTTGCATAAGGACCCCAAATCCCTAAAGGGAAATCTATTTGCATACAAGTTCGAGTACACACTCGTCACCTCGCATACGCGGACTACAATCAACATAGAAGACTCAATCCTAAGGGGTAGTTCCCCCCACAAGGTTCGGCAAGATACTTACCTCGACTCCAAGAAATCCAAATCAAGCCTCTAGCACCGTTTTCCTTACGAACTCGACTCCAAATCAATCGTATCTAGACATAATCGACTCAATAACATCAATAAAGGCCAAACAATTCAATTTATATGCCTAATTTTAGATTTCCCAACATTCTTCCAAAATTTCCAAAAATCGACCCCGGGCCCGCTTGGTTGAAACACGAGGTCCGGACCAAAACCTGATCACCCACGAGCCCGAATATATAATTTGTTTTGAAATCCGACCCCAAAACAAGGTCAAATTC
>ML346589.1:0-10859 GCA_005239505.1 Nicotiana paniculata | reverse complement strand
TTTTATGGCAATTAAACTGGAATTCCGCCAGTCGTGCCTGTATTTATCACCTCCCATTGTCCAAACCGGACTCCTTGGTACGAAGCCGGTACCGGATCGCATAATATATTACCGGGACATTAAATATGACCCAAGGAACCATAACCAACGCTTTGAAATGATCAAGTTACATTTTATGGCAATTAAACTGGAATTCCGCCAGTCGTTCCTGTATTATCACCATCCATGGTCCAGGCCGGACACCTTCGTATGGAGCCAATACCGGATCACATGATATTTGTCCAGGACATCAAATACGACCCAAGAAACCATAACCAACGCTTCTAAATGATCAAGTTATATTTGATGGCAATTAAACTGGAATCAGTTAGTCGTGCCTGTATTATCACCATCCATGGTTCAGGCCGGACACCTTGGTATGGAGACGGTACCGAATCGCATGATATTTTTCCGGGACATCAAATACAATCCAAGTAACCATAACCAACTCTTTGAAATGATCAAGTTACATTTGTTTGGCATTTTATGGCAATTAAACTGGAATTCCGCTATCGTGCCTGTAATATCGCCTGCCATAATTCAGGCCAGACGCCTTGGTACGGAGCTGGTACCGGATCGCATGATATTTGTCCGGGACATCAAATATGACCCAAGGAACCATAACCAACTCTTTGAAATGATCAAGTTACATTTTTTGGCATTTTATGGCAATTAAACTGGAATTCCGCAAGTCATGCCTCTAATATCGCCTGCCATGGTCCAGGCCGGACGCCTTGGTACGGAGCCGGTATCGGATCACATGATATTTCTCCGGCACATCAAATACGACCCAAGGAACCATAACCAACGCATCAAAATGATCAAGTTACATTTTTTGGTATTTTATGGAAATTAAACTGGAATTTCGCCAGTCGTGCCTATATTATCGCCTGCCATGGTTCAGGCCGGACGCCTTGGTACGGAGCCGGTTCCGGATCGCATTATATTTGTAAGGACATCAAATACGACCCAAAGAACCATAACCAATGCTTCGAAATTATCAAGTTACATGTTTTGGCATTTTATGGCAATTAAACTGGAATTTTGCTAGTGGTGCCTGTATTATCGCCTGCCAAGGTCCAGGCCGGATGCCTTGGTACGGAGCCGGTACCAGATTGCAATATATTTGTTCGGTACATCAAATATGACCCAAGGAACCATAACAAAAGCTTTGAAATGATCAAGTTACACTTTATGGAAATTAAACTGGAATTCCGTCAGTCGTGCCTATATTATCACCATCTATGGTCCAGGCCGGACACCTTGGTATGGAGCCGGTACCGGATCGCATGATATCAGTCTGGAAAATCAAATACGACCCAAGTAACCATAACCAACTCTTCGAAATGATCATGTTACATCTTTTGGCATTTTCTGGCAATTAAACTGGAATTCCGCTAGTCGTGCCTGTAATATCGCCTGCCATGGTCCAGGGCGGACGCCTTGGTACGAAGCTGGTACCAGATCGCATGATATTTCTCTGGGACATCAAATACGAGCCAAGGAACCATAACCAACGCTTCGAAATGATCAAGTTACATTTTTTTAGCATTTTATGGCAATAAAACTGGAATTCCGTCAGTCGTGCCTCTATTATCGCCTGCCATGGTCCAGTCCGGACGCCTTGGTATTGAGCCGGTACGGATCGCGGGATATTTTTCTGGGACATCAAATACAACACAAGGAACCATAACCAACTCTTCCAAATGATCAAGTTACATTTTTTGGCATTTTATGGCAATTAATTTGGAATTCCGCTAGTCGGGCCTGTATTATCACCTGCCATGGTCCAGGCCGGACGCCATGGTACGAAGCCGGTATTGGATCACATGATATTTGACCGGGACATCAAATACGACCCAAGGAACCATAACCAACTCTTCCAAATGATCAAGTTACATTTTTTGGCATTTTATGGCAATTAAACTGGAATTCCGTCAGTCGTGCCTCTATTATCGCCTGCCATTGTCCAGGCCGGACGCTTTGGTATAGAGCCGATACTGGATCGTGAGATATTTTTCTGGGACATCAAATACAACACAAGGAACCATAACCAACTCTTCCGTTAGTTGTGCTTGTAATATTGCCTGACATGGTCCAGGCCGGACGCCTTGGTACGGAGATGTTACCGGATCGCATGATATTTGTCCGGAACATCAAATACGACCCAAGTAACCATAACCAACTCTTCGAAATTATCAAGTTACATTTTTTGGCATTTTATGGCAATTAAATTGGAATTCTGCAAGTCGTGCCTTTATTATCGCCTTCCATGGTCCAGGTCGGACGCCTTGGTACGGTGCCGATACCGGATCATATGATATTTGTCTGGGACATCAAATACAACACAAGGAACCATAACCAACTCTTCGAAATTATCAAGTTACATTTTTTGGCATTTTATGGCAATTAAACTGGAATTCCGCCAGTCGTGCCTGTATTTATAACCTCCCATTGTCCAAACCGGACGCCTTGGTACGAAGCCGGTACCGGATCGCATAATATATTACCGGGACATTAAATATGACCCAAGGAACCATAACCAACGATTTGAAATGATCAAGTTACATTTTTTGGCATTTTATGGCAATTAAACTGGAATTCCGCCAGTCGTGCCTGTATTATCACCATCCATGATCCAGGTCGGACCCCTTGGTATGGAGCCAGTACCGGATCGCATGATATTTGCCCGGGACATCAAATACGACCCAAGGAATCATAACCAACGCTTCGAAATGATCAAGTTAAATTTTATGGAAATTAAACTAGAATCAGCGAGTCGTGCCTGTATTATCACCTGTAATGGTCCAGGCCGGACGCCTTGGTACGAAGCCGGTACCGGATCACATGATATTTTTCCGGGACATCAAACACGATCCAAGTAACCATAACCAACTCTTCGAAATGATCAAGTTAAATTTTTTGGCATTTTATGGCAATTAAACTGGAATTCCGCAAGTCGTGCCTGTAATATCACCTGCCATGGTCCAGGCCGGACGCCTTGGTACGGAGACGGTATCGGATCACATGATATTTCTCCGGGACATCAAAATACAACACAAGGAACCATAACCAACTCTTCCAAATGATCAAGTTACATTTTTTGGCATTTTATGGCAATTAAACTGGAATTCCGCAAGTCGTGCCTGTAATATCACCTGCCATGGTCCAGGCCGGACGCCTTGGTACAGAGCCGGTACCGGATCGTGAGATATTTATCTGGGACATCAAATACGACCCAAGTAACCATAACCAATACTTCGAAATGATCAAGTTACATTTTTTGGCATTTTATGGAAATTAAACCGGAATTCCACTAGTCGTACCTGTATTATAACCTGCCATGGTCCAGGCCGGACGCCTTAGTACGAAGCCGGAACCGGATCACATGATATTTTACCAGGACATCAAATACGACCCAAGGAACCATAAACAACGCTTCGAAATGATCAAGTTACATTTTTTTGGCATTTTATGGCAATTAAACTAGAATTCCATCAGTCGTGCCCCTATTATCGCCTGCCATGGTCCAGGCCGGACGCCTTGGTACAGAGCCGGTACCGGATTGCGAGATATTTTTCTAGGACATCAAATAAAACACAAGGAACCATAACCAACTGCTCCAAATGATCAAGTTACATTTTTTGGCATTTTATGGCAATTAAACTGGAATTCCACTAGTCGTGCCTGTATTATCACCTGCCATGGTCCAGGCCGGACGCCTTGGTACGAAGCTGGTACCGAATCGCATGATATTTGTCTGGGACATCAAATACAATCCAAGTAACCATAACCAACTCTTTGAAATCATCAAGTTACATTTGTTTGGCATTTTATGGCAATTAAACTGGAATTCCGCTATCGTGCCTGTAATATCGCCTGCCATAATCCAGGCTAGACGCCTTGGTGCGGAGCTGGTACCGGATCGCATGATATTTTTCCGGGACATCAAATACGACCCAAGTAACCATAACAACCTCTTTGAAATGATCAAGTTACATTTTTTAGCATTTTATGGCAATTAAACTGGAATTCCGCAAGTCATGCCTGTAANACCATAACCAACGCATCAAAATGATCAAGTTACATTTTTTGGTATTTTATGGAAATTAAACTGGAATTTCGCCAGTCGTGCCTATATTATCGCCTGCCATGGTTCAGGCCGGACGCCTTGGTACGGAGCCGGTTCTGGATCGCATTATATTTGTTAGGACGTCAAATACGACCCAAAGAACCATAACCAATGCTTCAAAATGATCAAGTTACATGTTTTGGCATTTTATGGCAATTAAACTGGAATTCCGCCAGTCGTGCCTATATTATCACCATCTATGGTCCAGGCTGGACACCTTGGTATGGAGCCGGTACCGGATCGCATGATATTGGTCTGGAAAATCAAATACGACCCAAGTAACCATAACCAACTCTTCGAAATGATCATGTTACATCTTTTGGCATTTTATGGCAATTAAACTGGAATTCCGCTAGTCGTGCCTGTAATATCGCCTGCCATGGTCCAGGGAGGACGCCTTGGTACGAAGCTGGTACCGGATCGCATGATATTTCTCTAGGACATCAAATACGAGCAAAGGAACCATAACCAACGCTTCGAAATGATCAAGTTACATTTTTTTTGGCATTTTATGGCAATAAAACTGGAATTCCGTCAGTCGTGCCACTATTATCGCCTGCCATGGTCCAGGCCGGACGCCTTGGTACAGAGTCGTTACCGGATCGCGAGATATTTTTCTCGGACATCAAATACAACACAAGGAACCATAACCGACTCTTCCCAATGATCAAGTTACATTTTTTGGCATTTTATGGCAATTGAACTGGAATTCCGCTAGTCGTGCCTGTATTATCACCTACCATGGTCCAGGCCGGACGCCTTGCTACGAAGCCGGTACCGAATCACATGGTATTTGACCGGGACATCAAACACGACCCAAGGAACCATAACCGACGCTTCGAAATGATCAAGTTACATTTTTTGGCATTTTATGGCAATTAAACTGGAATTCCGCTAGTCGTGCTTGTATTATCACCTGCCATGGTCCAGGTCGGACGCCTTGGTACGAAGTCGGTACCGGATCACATGATATTTGACTGGGACATCAAATACGACCCAAGGAACCATAACCAACGCTTTGAAATGATGAAGTTACATTTTTTGGCATTTTATGGCAATTAAACTTGAATTCCGTCAGTCGTGCCTCTATCATCCCCTGCCATGGTCCAGGCCGGACGCCTTAGTATAGAGCCGGTACCGGATCGCGAGATATTTTTATGGGACATCAAATACAACACAAGGAACCATAACCAACTCTTCCAAATGATCAAGTTACATTTTTTGGCATTTTATGGCAATTAAACTGGAATTCCGCTAGTCGTGCCTGTATTATCACCTGCCATGGTCCAGGGCGGACGCCTTGGTACAAAGTTAGTACCGAATCGCATGATATTTCTCCGGGACATCAAATACGAGCCAAGGAACCATAACCAACGCTTCGAAATGATCAAGTTACATTTTTTGGCATTTTATGGCAATTAAACTGGAATTCCGCTAGTCGTGCTTGTATTATCACCTGCCATGGTCCAGGCAGGACGCCTTGGTACAGAGCCGGTACCGGATCGCGAGATATTTATCTGGGACATCAAATACAACACAAGGAACCATAACCAACTTTTCCAAATGATCAAGTTATATTTTTTGGTATTTTATGGCAATTAAACTGGAATTCTGCTAGTCGTGCCTGTATTATTACCTGCCATGGTCCAGGCCGGACGCCTTGGTACGAAGCCGGTACCGGATCATATGATATTTGACCGGGACATCAAATACGACCCAAGGAACCCNGGAATTCAGCCAGTCGTGCCTATATTATCACCATCCATGGTTCAGGCCGGACACCTTGGTATGGAGCCGGTACCGGATCGCATAATATTTGTCCGGGACATCAAATACGACCCAAGTAACCATAACCAACTCCTCGAAATGATCAAGTTACATTTGTTTGGCATTTTATGGCAATTAAACTAGAATTCCGTTAGTCGTGCCTGTAAGATTGCCTGCCATGGTCCAGGCCGGACGCCTTGGTATGTTGCTGGTACTGGATCGCATGATATTTGTCCGGGACATCAAATACGAGCCAAGGAACCATAACCAACGCTTCGAAATGATCAAGTTACATTTTTGGGCATTTTATGGCAATAAAACTGGAATTTCGTCAATCATGCCTTTATTATCGCCTGCCATGGTCCAGGCCGGACGCCTTGGTACAGACCCGGTACCGGATCGCGAGATATTTTTTTGGGACATCAAATACAACACAAGGAACCATAACCAACTCTTCCAAATGATCAAGTTACATTTTTTGGCATTTTATGGCAATTAAACTGGAATTCCGCCAGTCATGCCTCTATTATCGCCTGCAATGGTCCAGGCCGGACGCCTTGGTGCAGAGCCGGTACCGGATCGTGAGATATTTTTCAGAGACATCAAATACAACACAAGGAACCATAACCAACTCTTCCAAATGATCAAGTTACATTTTTTGGCATTTTATGGCAATTAAACTGGAATTCCGCCAGTCATGCCTCTATTATCGCCTGCAATGGTCCAGGCCGGACGCCTTGGTGCAGAGCCGGTACCGGATCGTGAGATATTTTTCAGAGACATCAAATACAACACAAGGAACCATAACCAACTCTTCCAAATGATCAAGTTACATTTTTTGGAATTTTATGGCAATTAAACTGGAATTCCGCTAGTCATGCCTATATTATCACCTGCCATGGTCCAGGCCGGAAGCCTTGGTACGAAGCCGGTACCGGATCACATGATATTTGACCGGGACATCAAATACAACCCAAGGAACCATAACCAACACTTCAAAATGATCAAGTTACATTTTGTCATTTTATGGAAATAAAACTGGAACTCCGTCAGTCGTGCCTCTATTATCACCTGCCATGGTCCAGGCCGGACGCCTTGGTAAAGAGCCGGTACCGGATCGCGAGATATTTTTTTGAGACATCAAATACAACACAAGGAACCATAACCAACTCTTCCAAATGATCAGGTTACATTTTTTGGCATTTTATGGCAATTAAACTAGAGTTCCGCTACTCGTGCCTGTATTATTACCTGCCATGGTCCAGGGCGGACGCCTTGGTATGAAGCTGGTACCGGATCGCATGATAATTCTCCGGGACATCAAATACAAGCCAAGGACCCATAACCAACGCTTCGAAATGATCAAGTTACATTTTTTTGCATTTTATGGCAATAAAATTGGAATTCCGTCAGTCGTGCCTCTATTATCGCCTGCCATGGTCCAGGCCGGTTGCCTTGGTACAGAGCCGGTATCGGATCGTGAGATATTTTTCTGGGACATCAAATACAACACAAGGAACCATAACCAACTCTTCCAAATGATCACGTTACATTCTTTGGCATTTTATGGCAATTAAATTGGAATTCCGCTAGTCGTGCCTGTATTATCACCTGCCATGGTCCAGGCCGGACGCCTTGGTACGAAGCTGGTACCGGATCACATGATATTTGACCGGGACATTAAATACGACCCAAGGTACCATAACCAACACTTCGAAATGATCAAGTTACATTTTTTGGCATTTTATGGCAATTAAGCTGGAATTCCGCCAGTCGTGCCTGTATTATCACCATCCATGGTTTAGGCCGGACACCTTGGTATGGAGCCGGCACCGGATCGAATGATATTTGTCCGGGACATCAAATACGACCCAAGTAACCATAACCAATGCTTTGAAATGATCAAGTTACATTTTATGGCAATTAAACCGGAATTCAGCCAGTCGTGCCTGTATTATCACCATCCATGGTTTAGGCCGGACACCTTGGTATGGAGCCGGCACCGGATCGCATGATATTTGTCCGGGACATCAAATACGACCCAAGTAACCATAACAACCTCTTTGAAATGATCAAGTTACATTTGTTTGGCATTTTATGGACGTTAAACTAGAATTCCGTTAGTCGTGCTTGTAATATTGCCTGGTATGGTCCAGGCCAGACGCCTTGGTATGGAGCTGGTACCGGATCGCATGATATTTGTCCGGAAAATCAAATACGACCCAAGTAACCATAACCAACTCTTCGAAATGATCAAATTACATTTTTTAGTATTTTATGGCAATTAAACTGGAATTCCACTAGTCTTGCCTGTAATATCGCCTGCCATGGTCCAGGCCGGACGCCTTGGTACGTTGCTGGTACTGGATCACATGATATTTTTCCCGGATATCAAATACCGCCCAAGATACCATAACCAACGCTCCGAAATGGTCAAGTTACATTTTTTAGTATTTTATGGCAATTAAATTGGAATTCTGCAAGTCGTGCCTTTATTATCGCCTGCCATGGTCCAGGCCGGACGCCTTGGTATGGTGCCGATACCGGATAATATGATATTTTTCTGGGACATCAAATACAACACAAGGAACCATAACCAACTCTTCGAAATTATCAAGTTACATTTTTTGGCATTTTATGGTAATTAAACTGGAATTTCGCCAGTCGTGCCTGTATTTATCACCTTCCATGGTCCAGACCGGACGCCTTGGTACGAAGCCGGTACCGGATCGCATGATATTTTACCGGGACATTAAATATGACCTAAGGAACCATAACCAACGCTTTGAAATGATCAAGTTACATTTTTTGTCATTTTATGGCAATTAAACTGGAATTCCGCCAGTCGTGCCTGTATTATCGCCTTCCATGGTCCAGGCCGGACGCCTTGGTACGGAGCCGGTACCGGATAGATTGATATTTTTCCGGTACATCTAATACGACCCAAGTAACCATAACCAACACTTCGAAATGAACAAGTTACATTTTTTGGCATTTTATGGCAATTAAACTGGAATTTCGCAAGTCGTGCCTATATTATCGCCTGCCATGGTCCAGACTGGACGCCTTAATACGGAGTCGGTACTGGATAGCATGATATTTATCCAGGTCATCAAATACGACCCAAGAAACCATAACCAACGCTTCAAAATGATCAAATATTACATTTTTTTGGCATTTATGGCAATTAAACTGGAATTCCGCCAGTCGTGCCTCTATTATCGCCAGCCATGGTCCAGTCCAGACGCCTTGGAACGGAGCCGGTACTGGATTGAATGATATTTCTCCGGGACATGAAATACGACCCAAGGAGCCATAACTAACGCTCGGAAATGATCAAGTTACATTTTTTGGCATTTTATGGCAATTAAATTGGAATTTTTCCAGTCGTGCCTCTATTATCGCCTACGATGGTCCAGGCCGGATGCCTTGGTATGGAGCCGATACCGAATGGCATGATATTTGTCCGGGACATCAAATACAACACAAGTAACCATAACCAACGCTTCAAAATAATCAAGTTACATTTTTTCGCATTTTATGGCAATTAAACTGGAACTCTGCCAGTCGTGCCAATATTATTGCCTGCCATGGTCCAGGCCGGACACCTTGGTACGGAGCCGGTACCGGATCACATGATATTTTTCCGGGACATCAAATACAACCCAAGATAACCAACTCTTCGAAACGGTCAAGTTACATTTTTTGGAATTTTATGGCAATTAAACTGGAATTCTGCCAAGTCGTGCCTCTATTGTCGCCTGCCATGGTCTAGGCCGGACACCTTGGTACGTAGCCGGTACTGAATCGCATGATATTTTTCTGGGACATCAAATACGACCCGAGGAACCATAACCAATGCTTCAAAATGATCAAGTTACATTTTTTGGAATTTGATGGCAATTAAACTGGAATTTCGCCAGTCGTGCCTATATTATCGCCTGCCATAGTCCATGCCGGATGCCTTGGTATGGAGTCGGTACTTGATAGCATGATATTTCTCCGGGGCATAAAATACGACACAAGGAACCATAACCAACGCTTCGAAATGATCAAGTTAAATTTTTTTGCATTTTATTGTAATTAAACTTGAATTCCGCCACTCGTGCCTGTATTATCGCCTGCCATAGTCCAGACTGGACGCCTTGGTACAGAGCCGGTACCGGATAGCATGATATTTGTCCGGGACATCAAATACGACCCAAGGAACCATAACCAATGCTTCGAAATGATCAAGTTACATCTTTTGGCATTTTATGGCTATTAAACTAGAATTCCGCTAGTCGTGCCTGTATTATCTCCATCCATGGTCCAGGCCGGACGCCTTGGTATGGAGCCGATATCGGATCGCATGATATTTTTCTAGGGTATCAAATAAAACCCAAGGAACCGTAAGAAACTCTTCGAAATGGTCAAGCTCTATTTTTCGTCTTTTTATGGCAATTAAACTGGAATTCTGTCAGTCGTGCTTATATTATCGCCTGCCATGGTCCAGACCGGACGTCGTGGTACATAGTCGGTACGGAATGTCATGATATTTGTCCGGGACATCAAATAAGACCCAAGGAACCATAACCAATGCCTCGAAATGATCAAGTTACATTTTTTGGCATTTTACGGCAATTAAATTCAAAATTCCATCCAAGGCTAAATACGGGCGAGAGACCGATAGAGAACAAGTACCGCGAGGGAAATATGAAAAGGACTTTGAAAAGAGAGTCAAAGAGTGCTTGAAATCTTCAGGAGGGAAGCGGATAGGGGCCGGCGGTGCGCCCCTGTGGGACGTGGAATGGTGTTGAGCCGGTCCGCCGATCTGTGGACCAGCGTGGATTGTGTCATTATATTTCTCTGGGACATCATACGACACAAGGAACCATAACCAACGCTTCGAAATGATCAAGTTACATTTTTTTGCATTTTA
>ML346587.1:0-18814 GCA_005239505.1 Nicotiana paniculata | reverse complement strand
GATTTATATTTGCAACGCCCGTTTAGTCTTTATAGAAGACATAGTTGAGCGTGATCAGCAACCCTTGATCTTTTTTTGTTTTTTTTTCTTTTGTGTTGTATTTGATGTGAACGATATTAACCAAACTACTAGTGTGCAGGGAAATATTTGGGCACATCGAAAGGAGTCGGGGTCAAAAGCTAACCCCGGAAGAGGTAAAAATTGAAGAAAATAGAAAAATGTTCAGAACAGCGTCCGCGATCGAGGACGGGGCGCGGAAGTGGTCATAGTTTCTTCCTAGCGTCCGCGACCGCGGACGAAGCGCGGAGTTCAATGGTGTTACTACCCAGCGTCCGCGACCGCGGATGCGATCGCAGAGCTGGGCGCGGACGGGGCAGACATCAGGTAAGCTTTTTTTTTTTTAATTTTTTGTTTTATTTTATATTATTTTTCTTTTATTTTCTAATTCATCCTAAAACCTGATCCCCCCTCCCCCCACCCACTAAAATGCACAAACACTTAATTCCTCCCCACTTTCCCCTTTCTTCTTCCCCCTCTTCTACTCCAACTCTCCCTCTCCCCCTCAAATTCTCAAAACACACGAATCCCCTTCCCCCATCTAACATAAAAAATCTCTCCTTCTCTCATCCTCTCTCCATTAACAACGATCCTACCTCCATTGTCTCAAGAATCTCAAGTAAGTACATGATTTCTTTCTTCCTTCTTAGTTTTCTTTCTTTTGTAGTTTTATTTTCAGATTTTTGTACTGATTTTAGCTTAAATTTTTGTTCTTGTTAGTTGATAGTGTATATAATGGGTAGTAAAAACCATGACTTTTTGTATTAGAGGTGGTTTGTGGTAGAGATGGGTGTATGAGGCCATTAGATGTGATATGGGAGGTTTGGAAACTCCATGGGGTTATTTGTGCTACTTTGTAGCCATATGCACACTAGGTGTTTGCTAAATTGCCTAAATGAGCTGTAAATGCAATTGAGACCATGGTGCGGGTGAAGTCTGAGTAACCGCCCGAGGTTCACATAATTCGTACCCTACTAATAGTGGAACTTGTTTTGGCAGGTATCATGAACCCCTCTAGGAAGAGACGTGCTACGAGATCCTTGGCCAGTGGACCGGGAGGCCCCTCTAGAGCTCGGGCAGCGGCTAGCATGAGCCAATTTGACAATCGCCGGTTTGTATCCAGAAAAGCTCAGGAGCGTTTCAGTGATAAGGCGCCAAAGAAGCCTGTGGCCGAGAGAGACATTGACAGGGCGACTCTCCAGATTGAATGCCAAACATGTATCGGGAATTTATGAGGTGCCGACTCAAAATCTTCTTTGACGAGCCGGAGGAAGGCAATATGATTCTTGTGAGGGAATTTTATGCCAATTGCCCAGAACATGAGAATCGGGTTGTAATGGTGCGCCAAACCAAGGTGGATGCTTCACTTGATACCATCAGACGAGTGTATAGGTTGCCGGTTTTCGATGGGGGTGAAGATTTTTATGAGACATACCAGCAAAAGCCCGTTACTTGGAATCTATTCATCCAAACCAATTGTGTGCCGGGAAAAGAGGTAGCATGGGTTACACCTGGGAGCGTCTTGAATTCATCATCCCTTACTTGGGAGGCGAAGTGTTGGCTTACCATAATCAACAATCATTTGTTGCCATCGCACAACACCACTGATGTAAATGGACCTAGGGCGGCAACGATTTGTTTTTTTTGTGAATAGCCAAGATTTTGATGTGGCCCCGCTCGTCTAGGCGGAAATGTTCGTCTGCTCACCCGAGAAGAAGTGTGGATTCTACTTTCCATCTCTGGTCACCAGATTGTGCCGAGCGGCGAGAGTTCCCGAAAACCTCAACATAGATGGGAAGGTTCCAAAGGAGGTCGCATTCTAGGAAAGAAAAGTAACCATCGGGAAGGACCCGGTGGCACCTAGAGCTGCTCACGATGACACCTCGGATGAGTCTGAGAGTGATGATGATGGTCAGGAGGAGGCTATGCATGCCTCACCCCCACAGGTGCAAATCTCATATGAGGCAGGTCCATCTCAGGCCCGCCGGAGTACCCGCCTGACAACTTTGGAGAAGGAAATGGCAGGGCTACGCACTTCTGTCATAGACCTGGGTACTAGAGTTGATGCTCTGGCTACTCAAAATGCGAAGTCCGAAAAGAAGATTATGGGCTGGTTGCGGGTGCTAGGACGAGCATGTCCCCTCGACCCTGGCACTGTCTCCGACCAGGACTGAGTTACCAGAAAAGTCCCCTTACCTTACCTTACTTTAATTATTTGACATGAGGACATGCCAATTTTTTAAGTGTGGGGTGGGGGATGATGTTGTATGTTCTTGTATATGTATATAATAGTTTTGTCGTTGCTTTTGTTAAGTTAACTTCGACTTGGCCTGACGATGGATACAACTCAACGGGTTTCTTGAGGGACTAAAGTCGAACAAAAAAAAAAAGATTTTGGTTTTGTAGTAGTGTATCAACTCCCCCTTGGTTTTTCTTTAAACCACGGTTCTTTTTCAAGGGTTTTATTTGAACCGGGTATAGTTAGTTTTTTTTCATTTTTAGTTAGGAAGTCATGGGCGAGGGGCATAATTGAAATAGGATCCCTTAACTCCATGGTGCCTTGAATATATATTACTTTAGTGTGACACTTAGGCTCATTGGTTGACTCTTATAAGAAGGTCTTATAATGTGTGTTCTTGATTTGGTTTAAGTACCCTGAGCGGAATGTCTGATGATCTAAAATGGATTGAGTCATGTGCCATGTGTGTGTGAGGCTTTGTATATTCTGCGCTAACATTCAACTCCTAGAATTTGCCCCGTGTGCTTGCAAAGCGAAATTGTAGTCTTATTTGGTCTAGGAAGTGATATAGACATTTCTTTATTGAACCATATATATACATATTCCACCCACCTAATTGTTGTATACCATAGTTAACCCCTTTGAGTCTGTAATCCTGTTTCTTTGGCAATCACATTACAAGTCATATCCAATTTTTGAATTATCCATCTATTTGAACCTTGTCACCTCTCATAAACACTTGAATTGTAATGAACTATGTAAAAGTTAAAGTGAGGGGTGGTTGGTTTCGGCTTTTGAGTGAAACTGATGAAATAAGGAGAAAGGTGCACTGTGTTGAAAAGTAATACTAAAAGCCACCTGAATTGAAAAAAAAGAAGAGTTGTATTGTGTAAAGAATAGTCTTTGATGGTGGTGGCTTTTGATATAAGTGTGCTTAAAGAAGTATGGGGTATTTCATATTGATGTAAAGGTGGAATTGTGGTTTGACATAAGTATGGGCTTGAAGGTAAAATATTAGTATTTAAAGTGCTTAGGGAGGTGTAGTCACTCTTATATCTAAATATATCCTACCCGACATGTAGCCTACATTACATCCAAATAAAGTCCTAATTGATCCTACACTGAATGAGCTCCATTAGTAGAGTAGTACACTACGGGCAAGCATATGGTGTGTTTTCTATGGCACAAGGAATGTTCATTCTGCGTGTGAGCGGATTTTATTTCTTTTGAAGACTTTAGTGTGCGTGAATTGTTCTGATTATGAAATAAGTCTCTTTTGTGGTGAGTAGGCGCTTGACTCATGAAAGAGAGGTAAGTCTCGACCTCTGACTTAGAGTCAGTAGTCAGTCAAGGACATTGCGTGGCCAGGAAGAGTCTACTCTTGAGGTGTGGATGTGTAGGGAAGTTGCTTAGGGAAGTTAGACATGTATAGTGTGGTTTTGTTGCTCGAGGAAGAGCAATGGTTTAAGTGTGGGGTGTTGATAGTAGCCTATATTATGCAATGTAGATGCTATGTATACTCTAATTTAACCGCACTTTATTGATGTTTAAATGCTAAAAGATAACAAAATGCTCTAATTGAGAAATTTATGCTTTGTAGGAGCCACTTAGAGCTAGGAGGGAGATAAAGAGCGTTTTGGAGTCAATTATGAACATACAAGGCCAATCAAATGATAGCCCGGATGAATAAAAGCGAGGTAAAATGCAAAAGACAGGTTCACAACCGCGGACCTGGGCGCGCAGGAACGTGGAGGAAAACAGTGACGCAGTGCACGTTCGCGATCGAGTCCGCGGTTGAGTCCGCAACCGCGGACGGGTTTTTAAAAGTGACAAACTGCAGGGGATTTTGTGTAAATTCCTGAGCAATTAACCTAAACCTATAAGATCCCAAACTCGCCCAGAAGTCATATTAGGCTTGGTTTAGACATAATTGGAGGCAGGAACAAGTGAGAGGAGATCAAGCAATTCTTTAGAGTTTCTTTCTTCTTCTTTTTATTCATTATTGTGAATCATGAATCGTATTATTGCTATGTTTTGTATTAGTATGAGTAGCTAAACCTTTATCTAAGGTTGATGGAACCAATTGTTAGATGAAGTTTTAACTCTATTTTGATATAATCGAGCCGTGTTTGTTCTATGATTGTTCAACTACATTTTGTATTGTTGTTAATTGAAAGGGCCCTTGATTAATCGTGTCTAGTTGCTTTGTGTTTCTTGAGAAAGAACAGTTGGTTAGATTGTTGTTGAACAACATCACTTTCGGGTAATTGAAGAGATTAATTACTTGAATTTAAAAGTGAGTTTAGAAATAACAAAGCTTTGGTGGGATAATTCTGAGTTGCATTAATTGTTAGCTAAGAGTAGTTCAAATGAATGCTTCTAGTAAATTATCGTAATTGATCAAGAGATAATTACGGTAGCCCGGAACTCATAATCCTCATAGAGTATTACAGCAAGATTATAGCTAAAGAGTTAAGAATTAATCCGACAATTGGAGAAATCAATAACCCTAGATCTTTTACCATTGAATTCAAGTTTATTCTTGATTATTGTTAGTTTTATTGTCATTTTACATTAGCTAAATAAATTTCATTGTTTATTCATAAAAATCTTGCACCCGGAAGTTGTCTGAGCTTGTCATTAGCATCACTAAAAGTTGTAGTCAATATGTTAGTTCCCTGTGAGATTCGACTTCAAACTTGAACCGGATTATATTTGCAGCGACCGCTTAGTCCTTCTTAAAAGGCGTAGTTGGGCATGATCACTGTGCCATCCACGTTACATCAGGTTATCAAATTCCCTTCAAAATGGGGTATTCAACAGTAACTTCAAGGAACATCAACTCAGTGATACACACAAGTCAAAAAGATGCAAGTGCATATAAAAAAGATACAAGTGCAGATAAAAAAGATATGAGTGCAGATCAGAAAGATACGGGTAAAAATGAAAAAGAAGTGGTAAATAAAATTTCAACAGAGATTGCATCAAAGCAAACCGACGTGGATTCCAGACCAGATGTAATTTGGGAGCCAGAAGAAAATGAAAACATTAAAACAATGATTGAGGAGCTTGAAGCTGTTCCATTATTCGAGCAATGTCCAGAACGAAGAATTCATATCGGAGCAAGGCTAAACCCAGAAAAGAGAGGTAAGTTAATTGAATATTTAAAATCTAATGCGGATTGTTTTGCATGGTCCCATTCAGATATGACAGGTATACCCCCGGAGGTGATGAATCATAAATTAAATGAAGATCCATCATTCGTACCTGTCAAACAAAAGAAGAGGAAGCAAGGATCATTCAAAAATCAAGTCGTCAGTTCCGAAATCAAGTGATCAGTTCAATACGCGAGGTAAAATATCCTAATTGGTTAGCTAATACTGTGGTAGTACCGAAAGAACGGTAAATGAAGAGTTTGTGTAGATTACACTGTCTTAAATAAAGCATGCCCGAAGGATTCATTCCTTTTACCGCATATAGATCAATTGATTGATTCTACCTCATGTCACAAATTATTAAGCTTTTTAGATGCATATTCTGGTTATAATCAAATAAAAATGGACTCCTTAGACGAAAAAAAAACTTCATTTATTACGAACATGGGACTTATTGTTACAAAGTCATGCCTTTTGGCTTGAAAAATGCTGGAGCCACGTATCAGAGGTTAGTGACCAAGATGTTCCAAGAACACCTGGGGAAGACAATGGAAGTGTACATTGATGATATGTTGGTCAGTTCAACACAAAGGGAAGATCATTTTTAACATCTTTCAACTACCTTTGAGATCCTCCACAGATATAACATGAAACTGAACCCAGAAAAGTGCGCTTTTGGCGTAACTTCAGGTAAGTTTTTAGGATTTCTTGTATATAATAGAGGAATTGAAGTAAATCCTGCACAAATTAAAGCTATTGAAGAAATACCTGATGTAATCACAAGCAAGAAAGAGGTGCAAAGATTGACAGGTAGGATCACAACTTTGGAAAAATTCATTTCAAGATCTTCGGAGAAAAGCTTTAAATTCTTTTCAGCATTAAAGAAGCAAAATCAGTTTGAATGGACTGAAGAATGCCAACAAGTCTTCAAAGATTTGAAGGCATATTTATCAAATCCTCCCCTACTGTCTAAACCAAGGGATGAAGAAAGACTATATGTACATCTTGCAGTTGCAGAAGTAGTTGTAAGTGCAGTTTTAGTAAGGGAGGACAAAGGTAAACGATCTCCTATTTATTATGTCAGTAAATCTTTATTATATGCTAAGAATAGATATCCTCATCTAGAGAAACTTGTTTTAGCATTGGTCATGACAGCTAGAAAATTAAGACTGTATTTTCAATGTCATCCTATCTCCGTAGTAACTTCATATCCTTTAAGGAATATTTTGCATAAACAAGAATTGTCAGGTAGATTAGCCAAGTGGACTATAGAATTAAGTGAATATGACATTATTTATCAACTTAGGACATCAATAAAGTCTCAAGTTTTAGCAGATCTCGTCGCAAATTTTAACACAAAAATAATTCCTGAAGTAGAAAAGGAATTACAGATTTTTATTGGAGCTAATCTAGGAACATGGACTTTATTTACTAATGGTTCTTCAAATGTTAAAGGAGACGGTTTGGAAATTGTCCTAATCCCACCTTCAGATGAAAGTATAAGGCAAGCAATTAAATGTTATCCTATTACTAACAATGAAGCAGAGTATGAAGCTGTAATTGCAGGTCTGGAACTAGCACGAGAACTCTCCATATAGCAAATCGTGATTAAAAGTGACTCTCAACTGGTAGTCAATCAGATGCAGGGGACTTACACTGCTAGAGAGGCACGAACGCAATGACTCTCAACTGGTAGTCAATCAGATGCAAGGGACTTACACTGCTAGAGAGGCACGAATGCAACAATACTTGGAAAAGGCACGAGAGCTGGTCAGGCAGTTCCAATCATGGAAGATCATGCAAATACCCAGGAAAGAAAATGCAGAAGCAGATGCGTTAGCTAACCTTGCTTCAGTTGCATAAGTAACGAGTGAAGAAAATACTATTGTAATACATTTATTTCATTCAGCACTTGACCAAGATAAACACGAGGTAAGCTTTAATAATTTAACCTGAGATTGGAGAAACGAGATTGTTAATTTTTTGTATTATGGAATCGCACCTGAAGACAAGAAAGAATCTCAAGCGCTCAACGAAAATCTGCTCGTTACTGTCTAATCCGAGACAATTTATATCGAAAGATATTTGGCGGTCCTTTAGAAAGGTGTCTTGGACCCAATCAAACAGAGTACGTGATGAGAGAAGTACATGAAGGACATTGCATAAAATCTCTCAGGGAGGAAGATCTTTAGTTAAAACACTAATCAGAGCACGGTACTGCTGGTCTAAAATGGAAGAAGATGCAAAAGATTGTAGCCAAATGCGATAAATGCCAACGCTATGCTAACAATATGCATCGACCTGCATAGTTATTACATACGGTTATTTCTCCATGGCCATTTATGAAATGGGGAATAGATATAGTAGGGCCTTTACCACAAGCTAAAGGAAAGGTACGGTTTTAATTAGTGTTAACAAATTACTTTTCAAAATGGGTAGAGGCAGGATCTTTCAAACAGGTACGAGAGATGGAGGTAATGGATTTCATCTAGCGAAACATTATATGCTGGTTTGGAGTTCCGAACGAAATTGTATGTGATAATGGCCCACAATTTATAGGCTCGAAAGTCACAGAATTCTTTCAAAGTTGGCAAATTAAATGAATAACGTCTTCTCCTTATCATCCCGTGGCAAATGTTCAAGCAGAGTCAACAAATAAGATTATCATCAACAATTTGAAGAAGTTAAAAAAATCAAAAGGGAATTGGTCTGAGGAATTACTAGGAGTATTATGGGCTTATAGAACTACAACAAAAATAGCTAGAAGAGAAACTCCTTTTTCACTTGTGTACGGTTCAGAGGCTTTAATCCCAGTTGAAATTGGAGAACCTAGCACGAGATTCACATTGGAAACGGAGGAATCAAATGATGAAGAGTTAAGAACAAATTTAGACTTACCCGAACAAAGAACAGAGGCAGCTTTAATACGGATGGCAACACAAAAACAAATCATAGAATGATACTACAACAGAAAGGCTCACCTTAGGTACTTCAAAATTGGGGACTTTGTTCTTAAAAGGTTTTTCAATCAACGAAAACAACAGGACCAGGAAAGTTAAATCCAAATTGGGAAGGACCCTATAAAGTTCGAGGTATCGCTGGAAAAGGTGCCTACGAGTTAGAAACCATGGAAGGTAAGGTCTAACCCTCGAGTTGGAATGCTGTTCATTTAAATAAATACTATTTCTGAGCAAAAGAAATACCCACGGTCAGGTATCATTTTTTTACGATTTTTATTTCATACAATTAAAATTATACTAACAATTTTAGATGATAGGAAAAAATCTAGCCCACGCCAAATGATGATATTAGACCTGAAAGACACGCGGAAGCAACATTATTCCCGGTCTAGGGTTGCAAATTTTCCGATGGAAATATACAGGGTTAAGCAGTCATCATCTAAATTATATATACCTCTGAGTCCCGTATGTTTTTCCTTTTCAGGAAATGGACCACATGGAAGGAATAATCAAGTACTCGAGATTTCATACTTCAAAGCTCAAACACTTGGGGGAATATACATACATATGGGAGGCAAAAAAGACTAGAAAAAAGTCAGAATTCAAGTCAAAGCCTTAAAGGTCTACTCAACAAAACGAAAGAAAGTCAAAGATCCAAAAACGCAAGCCTAATTCAAAAACTTATGAGGAATACACTTGTGGATGTAAATTTCAAAATCTTACGAATGTTTAGGTCAAAGGAAATATTTAGTCACGGTTTGCAAGATATAGCCTTGAATCTTTTACAAATCTGTTGTAAAGAAAACAATTACGAAAGAGTTATAGATGATACTCGAATACATGTAAAGTATTATGTAATTTAAAAGTTCGAATGATACAAAACTTTCCTCAAAAGTTACTCAATGAAACATGTGTGTTCCTATTTCTTCTTTCGTATGTTTACACCATTATAAAGTTGAGACATCTTCTTCATTAAGTGTCGTTCATAAAAGGGTCCCCTTTTATAAATCGTGCTTGTTTTAAAAAAGACACGAAGTACTGAAGCATTTTTTAATGCATAACAAAAGAGTAATACAGAAACTCGAAATAAAATATCACAGAAGTTGAGCAAAAACTTAGGAGATGATATTATAATAACTTGGTTAAAACTAAGTATGAACTTAGTTCTAACCTGTTTGCTTTATACAAAAAACCCCAAAACGGAACTAGGGGTATGATTCTCAGAAACATTACCCCCAAATGGGATCGCGGGTAAACCTCCAATTGTTCCATCAATAAAAAAAACAAAGAAATTCAAACTTTTTCACTTTCACTGTGGAGCAGGTTGGCTTCATCACCAGAAGGAAGAACAACTTGAGCAGGGGAAGGTTGAGCAATAGCTTCACCAGGAGTGATTTCATCACCTTCGGGAACATCAACCTCAGGTGAAGAAAAACTTTGACTCTGTTGGGTCTTTTCAACTGTTTATCTAGTCTTTGCAATCTCAGCTTTCAAGTCAAAGCCTTCCTGGCTTACTTCTATTAATGTTTCGAGGCGAGTGTTCAGAAAAGCCCAGGTAACATCAACATCTGCTTTATCTTCAAGAGCCTCATAGTCTTTTTTCCACTGCTCAACCTCAATTTTTAATTCATCTTTCTCGTTCAAGGAAGCATCTTAAGAAGCCTGCAGGGGGCAAGAGATTCCTCCAAAAATTTAACCTTGTCTGAGGAGACACGAAAATCTTCCTGAGCTTATGTGAGAATTTGAACAAGTTCCCCAGAATAAGTTTCCTTTTGGTTCAGCAAATCCTTTAAGCTCCTAATTTCTTCGAAAGCCTTGGAAAGTTGTTTAGTAAACGAAGACTCAAGGATATTATTATTTTTTCCCGCCTGGTTCGATGAGGCTTTTTCAATCGCCAATTCCGCTACCATAACCTTTACTTGCTGCTCCAAGGTACTATTTTCTTCTTCTAAAACCTCCATCTCAAGCTGAAGAGCTTTGAACTGCTCTTTCCGATTGTCTGCCTCATTGTGATAATCATTCATCAACTGCTCCGTGTGGACAATCCTTTTCATCATCTCCGTACCGATGAGATTGATCTACACAATGAAAAGAGAAATGTGATACCAGTAAAGGAAAAATCACGGAAAACAAAAAATACACGGTTTATACCTTCAAGGATGAATGCACAATATCGTTCATCCATGTTAGAGAGCTATGACTTTCCAGTTTTGACTTCTCAACTGGTCCAATCAAGGGTTTTAGCCATACGTCAGTTTGGCCTGATTTCTTCAAAAGGTTATCATCGGCAGAAATTTCAATGGTAACTTGTTTCATTGCCTTATTGCTATTAGATTAACCAACTTCTATATGGGAAGGCATAGCGGTAAGAGCAGTTGAGGAAGTCAAAATAGCCACGGGCAGAGCAGTGGCGGCATCAATAGTACGGATAACTGAAGTTCGATTGGAGTGGACACGGGAAAAGAGGCAACAGGCGTTTCCTCGAAAATAAAGCCAAATATTTCTTCATCAAACCCTCAAGAAAAGAGCTGTTCAGTAGAGTCACGAGTTGCAGCAAGCATCTCTTCGTCGGAACTTACTAAGGTGGAATTATCAGGCTCAGATACGGGAATAGAACTAGGAGGGGGAGTAGTTTCGTCATCAAAAACAACCCGTCTCCTAGCTCGTGGCTATGAACCAACGAGCCCTCATCTTGCTCTTCTTCATCCTCAGATTTCTGTGGCCTATCAGCTTTTCTTTTTGACGAAGAACTCAAGATTATCTCTTGAGCCTTTGATAGGGAGAGCCTTGAAGCAGTGATTGAAGCAGAACTAACACCTCGAACGGGAAACCCTAATAAAGAAAGGGGTCAATAAGTTCCAAAGTAAATATAGAGGCAAGGATGAAAGTGAAAGAGAAAATTACCGTGAGTTTTCACTTTTCACGCAAATATGTTTGAAAGGTATTTCCAAGACCTTTCCTCCATTAGAGCAACTGTTAACAATTTTTCTACCCAACCACGAAAACCAGGAATCTCCTCAACGGTTCCCATGGTTGTTGAAAAGTAAAACAGTTACGAGAATTCATATTCTTCATGAAACGAAGAGAAGTAAAAGGGAAACTTATGTGCAAAGTTCCCTTCTCAGGGAAGGGCATGTTCTCTTCACCTACTAACCTACTAGTAGGAGTAGCAACAAATCGAGCATACCATCCACAATCTCTATCGTCTTCAGGACTGACCAAAAACTCTCTTACTCCTCGCCACGAGAGTAAAAATCCCATGACGAAATAATTTGGGAGAGTAAAGATGGATCAAATAGTAGCAGGTGAAGGGTAAAGAAGCCAGATTTGCTAAATATCTAAGGCATGCCACAACCCTCCATATAATAGGACCAATTTGTCCTAAACACACATCAAAGCAACGACGAAACTCAATAATGACTGGATCAATAGGTGGCCTAAAACCTAATGTGAAGGGATATGTATACACGAAAGAAAAGCCAGCTTTAAAGGAAGTGGTCCTTTGATTCTCATTGGGAACTAGAATCCGGAAGTTAAATTTCCAACAACAATTTCTACGCACAAGAGAAACTAAACCTTCAGTGATCTGGGAAGGATAAACAACAACATGATCATGAGAAGTCATGGAAGTAACCTGATTTTTAATTGACACACTATCATTGACAAAGGAAAGTTCAGCAAGAATAATCTCGTCTACGATAGCCTCACGAAGTGGTTCACTAGAATCCCTGCTTCTAGCGGAATATCTATGTGAACATGAAGCCCTAGTTCTAGAAGATGATGGAGGAGTAGTTCTGGGTTGAGAAAAAGATCCACGAACAGACATTGACCCTAAGCTACGTAACCTACCACCTCTCCTACTCCTGATGGGAGCAAAAGAAGGGGGAAGTTCATCTATAATAACAACTTTTCGGGGATCAGGATTTGAAGAAGATATAGTTGTGTGGTGAAGTAATACAAGTAAATTGTGAATGAAGAAGAAAGTTTTTCGTAGAAGAAAAGGTAAAGGATGTATTTATATGCAGAAGCAACCGTCATATAAAGCAATTAATGATGGGAACGTCATTATGAAAACTGTCACTTCGTGATTGATGCAGCCGCAAAAAAACCCTAAAACCCACTGAGGAGTTGCAGAACCAATCAACGACTGCCACGTGTCACATGTATTAAATGGAAGTGACACACGACATATTGGTTCAAAAGAAGATACAATGGTACGAATGAAACGGCAGCCAAAAGTTCCTGCCTTAAATGAGATCCACTCCCCATATATTCAATTACTGAATAATTGGTAAGTGTGGAGACTATCTGTATTGGTAAGAAATAAATATTACACGTGAAATTAAATGTGTGGTTGACATGGAAAGACACGTGGATTACTAGAAAATCGGCAGCTGGAGAGGTACATTAAAAGAGATGTGAATCTTAATAGATACGAGCAAATCACTCACGAGATAATAAGAAACGGATGATCGAGCCTCTTTAATGATTGAAGAGGCACCGGTGGAATAAACCAAGACAAGGAAAGAGGCATATTCATAGATCTTCAATTAATGAGCACAAACGTTATAACTTCACGAAACAGTTACGATTACCAATTATAACGTTTTATTAATGTTATTAATGCTCATTATGACTAAATCATTAAAGGGAATAGATGTTGTACTTGAAGGTCCATATATAAGAGAAAGAAATGTTATATGTACAAACACATTCTGATTATTATTGGAATATACTTATTTTCTTTTGCTTTTTACTGATTACTTTGTCATTTCTTGTTCTTATTTCTTTTCTTATTTATGAGAGAATCTTGAATTTTTTGATTATCAGTAATCAGAATATTTCTAAAAATAAGTTTTAACTGAGAATCTAATTCGTTGGTTAAGCATTATTACAACACGATCGACGGCTACAAGTTCTTTTTCTTCTGGTACATATGAGTTTATAAAATAATAATATGCTGAACAACACTTTCAAGAACATAATGGCCATTTCTTGCATATTAGTGTGGTTGTCCAAAGATTGGAACAAAAAATTATGCTAGTGATTCACGCATGATGAACCCTAGCTAGAATTTTCAAAGTGTATGTGCAGAATAACGAACAGAAAATAAGTAGAGAAAAATGAAATTAATAGTAAGCTTAGGGTTGTCACGTTATCTTCGAATGAGTGAGCATTTAGTAGTAATTGTAGAGCTATTAATATGGAACTTAAAGTCGTCCATAATTCCCTCTATTACAAATTATGAGCACCAATTACCTTATTAATTATGATCCTTTTAATTTACCCTTCCCCCTAAAAACGTTTTCAAGTCGCCTTGCGGTAATTCTTCCTTTTTACCTTAATTTTCTCTAACCTTTTTATATTTATTTCTATATATTTCATCACTTGACTTGTTTCATGGGCGAAATTTTGGATAAACATGAATATATATAATAGGTAGTTTAGCATGTCATTACTGTCAGTAAAATAAAAAAATAAATTCTCAGTGAATTCACCACAACAAATTAAACTTTTATTACTACAGAAAATGATACAATAATTATAATTTATTAACGGCAGCACTAATCTCTCCACCTTTCTTTCTACCGTTAACACTAAAGAGGAAGCCCAGGAGTTATAGCCACTTCGCCCACCTCCTTTCTGAACCGTTGGATGGATTCCAAGATCAACGGCTGGCATTTCACCTCAGCTCTTTGCAAGAAGCCACAGTATTATAAGCTCTTTATTCAGCTATACCGTATCTTCCAAACCAAGAAGAAAACTTAAACACTTTCCTTTTTTTCCAAAGCAAATTTCATTGCTGAAAACATTCCTTTTTTCTTCTTCTTCTTCTTCTTCTTCTCCTCTTTCCATGGAAGGTGGTAGTAGTGTTTTTTGTCTCTATCAAAATTTACCAAAAAATTACCTTGGATCAACTCCTCCATTTACTGCCATAGATAGGTTTTTATGGCGTCATGAAAATTATTTTTACCCTTTAAGTAGTAGTAGTAGTAGTAGCCATGCAAATGGAGTTTCTTGGCCAAAAAGTTTACAAGAGCCAAGTTTTATTGAAGGGTTTTTTCTCAACGAACAAGAGAATGGTTTAACAGAAGAAACGAAGTCAGTTCAAAAAAATAAAAGGGAGAGTGGCAAAAATACAAAACATGGTTCTTCAACAACAAATTATTTAGTCAAGGGTCAGTGGACTGATGAAGAAGACAGGTACTACTATACTTGTCCCAAAAAAAAAAGTTTGTCTCTTTTCTTAATTTTTTAAAAAATGTTTAATCTAAACGAATGGAAGAATCAGTTTAACTGGTAATTTTTATATTTTTTGTGGATAATGAAGGAAACTGCTTAGGTTGGTAAAACAATTTGGAGTAAAGAAATGGGCTCAAATTGCTGAGGAAATGGACGCTAGAGCAGGGAAACAGTGTCGAGAGAGATGGCTTAATCATTTGCGTCCAGATATCAAGGTTTTCTTTTCCTATAAATATTTTCTGTTAATTCTTAAAATTTTCACTTCTCACTGTAGCCTAATCAATACAACCGTAAAAAAAATAGCGATCTTTTGGCTCTTACTAAACAAGAATGTTAAATTTTAAAGGTTATCTAAGAACTCAGATTCGTTCAAGATTTTGGGTGACGTTTAGTCATTCAGATTTCCAACATATCTGATCCAGTAACCAAATATTTTTCCAAATATTTTCAAGCCCCTTAATTTTGTTGTTTTTATCCGCTTAAAAAATTTGTAATGAATGATCCCTCTACCAGAAACCATTTTTTTTTCTAGAATTAACATATAGAACTTTAAATGTTTGAAGATTTTCTCTCCATTTTTTTTTTGGTAGGGAATTAAAGCTTGGACCTAAAGTTTATTTGTCAGAGATGTCTTTTTCGATTTGGTTAATTAGTTCTTATGCTCTTACCTTTTTAGTCACAAGGATTTCCTCCAAAAAGGTATTTTTAGGGTTTGTTTTCTACTATATTTATTTCATTCTTCTCACAATGCTTGACTGATTTCAACCTCCATTTTCACGTGACTGTGAAACTTTTCTTTGACAAAGCATCAAAATCAGTTATAAAAGTGAGTCCACTTCATAGGAAAAGTAATTAATATTAGATTTCTTGTAAATTGAGAACATCTTCTTTGTTAATATATATTTCTTCATCCAAAATTATCTTCTTTTTTTTTTCTTTTCTTTTAGAAAGATACATGGAGTGAAGATGAAGAGTTGATGTTAGTAGAAGCACATAAGCAACTTGGAAATAAATGGGCAGAAATTGCAAAGAGAATTCCGGGAAGGACTGAAAATTCAATCAAGAACCATTGGAATGCCACTAAAAGAAGGATGAATTCAAGGAGAAATACGAAGAGAAAAAATCAACAAGATGGCCAAAATGAACGCAAAAATCGCTCCATCGTACTTCTCCAAGATTATATAAGAAGTGTGTGCTTCGCTGATGATTCTTCCCTCATTGCAACCGCCACATACCACAGTGGCGGTGGTTCTCGTAGTGTCGGTGGCGGTGGCGGTGGATGCAGTTCCACCACCACCACTGTCACAACGAGTCATAGTAACATCACAAATGCAACCCTAACATACTCTGATGACGATTCTCCATCTTTGCTCAGTTCTCATCAAACATGTGATGAAGAAATGAACTTCATGCAAAATCTATTTGGAAAGAATCCACTCTTGTGTGACAATAATGGTATTAAAGCCATTGATCACCCCTTGGAGGCAAAAGTAACTCAAAATCTTTTCGACAACAACTCATCTATCTCTAACTCTGCCTTCAATTCCTTTGCGCTATCTAAGGGTCAAGAGGCTCAATTACAGTATTCTCAACATTTTTGTCCTGACGACCTTTACCTTCCGTACCTTCTAGATGGTTCATGTTATTATCAGGAGTGCGTCGGATATGGAAACAGCATGAATATGCAGATGAATCAAGCAACTGGTTGTTCTTCAGGAGGAAACAATAAGGTGGAAGTTGATTTGATGGAGTTTGTTTCATCTTCTCATTTCTCTCAATGAACCTTTAACAATACCTTCTTTTGATCTTACTATTAATGTCACGTTGTACAAAATGACATTTGCTAGACAGGTCGAGTAGGATAGTACTGTTGTCTACTGTTTTTTTTTTCTATTTTTATAAATCATGGATTATCATGATCTGGTCGCGGTATGTTTTGAAAATGTTTAATTGTTCTCGTTTTATTGTTGGCCATTGATCGATGATCATGTATAATATCTTGTTTTTTTTGTTTCTGCTTCTTTGTACAAGTTAAAAAGGCAGTCCGGTACATAAAGTATCTTGCGTTCACGAAAGGTCCCGGGAAAAATCGCATTCTAAGGGATATGATGTAGACAGTCCACCCTAATACAAGTATCAATAGTTGCTTTCATGATTTCAACCCATGAACTATAGAAACTTCTTTGTACAAGTTGCAGTCTGATTTTCATTTAGATTCTCGTTAAAGAAAGCTTTGTCCTTTTTCAGTTGAAAGTGAAGGGAAATCCTTAGAAGATTATTCTTCTCATCACGCAGACTCTTCGTATACTATGTTGTCTCCTGCTGTAAGGGTGGCTAACGGGCCGGGGCCGGGCCAAACGGGCCAAGTGGACCGGGCAAAGCGGGTCCGGGTTATGCGGGCCCGGGTTAAAACCTCCCAGCCCAACGGGCTATATGTGTGGAACCGGCCACCTACGGGCCTAAGCCCATATGGGCTCGGGCTAAGAGGGCTGGGCCCGCGGGCCTAAACGGGTCCGGGCAATTTTTTTTATGTAAGGCAATTTATTGATAAGTGTTATTCTAGAGTTACAAAATTTTTGTTATGTAATTATATTAGTAAATTATATTATATAACTATTAGATATGTTTTGTAATTCAAGTGTAAACACAAATATTCAAGGAAATGCCTTATAAATTTTATTAATAACGACATTTAAAAAAAAGACAATATCTTTCTTAGTCTTCCTCCCCTCAATAATGAGCACAACTAAGGTACTAATACCACCATTAAAAGGGAAAAAAACTAATCAAGATGTGTCAAAATACAAGTTACATATTAATCTACATAGTATCCCTAACAAATTTCATAAATCCTTCAAGGTTGGGAGGAACTTTCGTTGGTGGTGGCGGGAAAGAAGCTTGTTCATCACCGCTTCCGGGCGAAGCATTAGCAGCATCCTCCGCATGTTCAGCTAGCATTTCTTCATAAGCTTCGTCTATATCCGGTTGTGATTCAGCAAGTCCAAAATTTCTTCTTTACGAATGGATCCAATCTCTGAAGAGTACTGATTTTTCCAAGCTCTCCCTCATAGACGCTTTATAATCACCGATTTGAAGTCTCGCTTGACTGAAAGCGCTCTCCGATGCCACTGTTGAAGCTTGAATACTTAAAATATCTCGAGCCATCCTTGAAAGAACCGGAAAGTGTTTTTCTTTGTCCTTCCACCACTCCAAAACATTGAAGGTGCCGTCTGGATTCTCTGATTCAAGTCCCTGCGACAAATAAACTTGAAGCTCATTTAGTTGTGAACTATCACCAATATTATCACCTTGAGAACCCCTAAACCCCGTCCAAGAACTAAGTGATTTTAGCCCCGCAGTTCTTTTAGGAACCTGCGAGCTAGACGAGGTAGGAGTTGGAATATTTGGTCTAGCATGATCTAATGCTACTTGATAAGCATTATAAATTGTTTGAGCATTTATTTTAATTGACTCTTTTTCATCTTTAAGTGTACCATATTCCTCAACTGAAAGAGGTAAAGCATTATAAATTTGACTATACCAATAGTGAGGACCTCCTAATTTCATGGTAGGGTTTAACATGGCTGCAATACCATAAATAGGGGGGATATGGAAAAAATATTTTTTAAACTTCATTTTCATATCATCAATAGCATTTTGGTAAACTACCCCACCCTCTGAAAATTGAGTAAATAATTTTGCAAGTACTGAAATATAAACTAAACAGTTAGAAATAGTAGTATAATATTGCACAGATAATTCATTTGTAGCAACATGAAAATGTTCTAAAAAACTAGAAGAATTTTAACATTAACTCAATCTTGATTTGTAAGGTGACCATCATCATCATCATTTTCATCACTAACACGAGCATTATACGTTGCCATTATTGGGTTTCTACATTCATATGCAACAACTAAACTTTCAANCAATGAAGAGCGAATTTAACCTTTAAAATTTCAGCATTTAAAGTTTTCAAACCATCACCGACGATTAAATGGTAAATATGACAAATACATCTAATATGAAAAATATTACTAAATGCAGGACTTAGTGTAGTTGTAAGATAGCCTATAGCATTAGTGTTATTAGAAGCTTTATCCATTGAAACTGTCATTATTTTATCTTTAATGCAAAAATATCTACAAATATCATGAACT